>OZ023150.1:21232209-21268420 GCA_963675895.2 Styela plicata
TTTGATTTCGAGTCGCTGTCAATAAGAACACTCATTGTAGAAACCACTAAACTTCGATAATATATATTTGAATTCTAATTATCTGGATCTTGTTGTAAGTCGCGGAAAAAATCTTCAAAATTCGGGAAGGTTTTCGGGAGGTAGTAAACTTAAAAATAGTTGGGTTAGATAATTAAGTCTTAAATTATCGGAATTGTTGAATTTTGTTAGAGTTCCTATACGTCAATATTCTACAGTGTTTGCTGATTGTTATAAACTGGCGGACATTGAGACAAATTCAATGTAAATCTGGTTGGGAGATATTGCTTATTCTGTGAATATTACGTATCTCAAATCACTGTTAAGACAAAATAAAAAATAAAACATTCTTGGATTTTTTTTCAAAAAATTGTATTTTTGGCAAAACAGATATGTTTTGAATTATATTTATAGATTTTATTTGCCTGCATATTGTGGTAAGAATTTGTAAAATCTTCAACATTTTTGAAGGTTTTCGTAGTTAGCATAAATATAGTCTGATGAGCATATCCTATCCTTTAAAATTACAATATTCCCTAATGTTCTAGGGCGTCTTTGCCTAAATTTTGCTACCAATTTAACTAACTACTTGAAGACCAGTAGAAAACCGAAAGCAAAGTGTTTCAATACCTATCTTAATTAATGTGAATATTGCATCAAAAGTAAAGGTCTCATTTACATTCTAATAAGTAGTCTACTTAAATCAACGATGACAAAGGGAACAGTCTAAAATCTAACTCATTTTCATTCAAGAGTTTGATTCAGAGTCGCTGTCAATAAGAACACTCATTGTAGAAAAGACTAAACTTCGATAATATATATTTGAATTCTAATAATCTGGATCTTGTTGTAAGACGCGGAAAATTCTTGAAAATTCGGGAAGGTTTTCGGAGTAAACTTAAAAATAGTTGGGTTAGCATAATCTAATTCTTTAAATTATCGAAATTGTTGAATTTTGTTGGAGTTCCTTTACGTAAATATTCCTACAGTGTTTGCTGATTGTTATAAACTGGCGGACATTGACAAAAATTCAATGTTAATCCGGTTGGAAGTTGTAGCTTATTCTGTGAATATTGCAGTTAAAAAAATGTCACTTTAACACTCTTGAAAAATACGCTATCTCAAATCTGTTAAAACAAATAAAACATTCTTGGATTTTTTTCAAAAAAATTGTATTTTTGGCAAAACAGATAAATGTTTTGAATTGTATTTATAGATTTTATTTGCCTGCATATTGTGGTAAGAATTTGTAAAATCTTCGTCATTTTTGAAGGTTCTCGTAGTTAGCATGAATATAGTCTGTTGAACATATCCGGACATCCTTTAAAATTACAATATTTCTTATTGTTCGAGGGCGTCTTTGCATAAATTTTGCTACCAATTTAACTAACTACTTTAAGACCAGTAGAAAACAGAAAGCAAAGGGTTTTAATACTTATCTTAATTAATGTGAATATTGCATCAAAGGTAAAGGTCGCTTTTACATTCTAATAAGTAGCTTTCTTAAATCAACTAAGACAAACAGAACAGTCTAAAATCTAACTCATTTTCTTTCAAGAGTTTGATTCAGAGTCGCTGTCAATAAGAACACGCATTGTAGAAAACACTAAACTTCGATAATATATATTTGAATTCTAATTATCTGGATGTTGTAGTAAGTCGCGGAGAAATCTTCAAAATTCGGGAAGGTTTTTGGAGGAAACTCTAAAAGAGTTGGGTCAGCATAATGTAAGTCTTAAATTATCGGAATTGTTGAATTTTGTTAGAGTTCCTATACGGCAATATTCCTACAGTTTTTGCTGATTGTTATAAACTGGCGGACATTGAGACAAATTCAATGTAAATCTGGTTGGGAGATATTGCTTATTCTGTGAATATTGCAGTTACAACAATTGTCACTTTAACACTTTTGAAAAATACGCTATCTCAAATCTGTTAAGACAAATAAAACATTTTTGGATTTTTTTTCAAAAAATTGTATTTTTGGCAAAACAGATAAATGTTTTGAATTATATTTATAGATTTTATTTGCCTGCATATTGTGGTAAGAATTTGTAAAATCTTCAACATTTTTGAAGGTTTTCGTAGTTAGCATAAATATAGGCTGATGAGCATATCCTATCCTTTAAAATTACAATATTCCCTATTGTTCTAGGGCGTCTTTTCTTAAATTTTGCTACCAATTTAACTAACTGCATGAAGACCAGTAGAAAACTGAAAGCAAAGTGTTTCAATACCTATCTTAATTAATGTGAATATTGCATCAAAAGTAAACGATGACAAACGGAACAGTCTAAAATCTAACTCATTTTCCTTCAAGAGTTTGATTCAGAGTCGCTGTCAATAAGAACACTCATTGTAGAAAACACTAAACATCGATAATATATATTTGAATTCTAATTATCTTGATCTTGTTGTAAGTCGCGGAAAAATCTTCAAAATTCGGGAAGGTTTTCGGAGTAAACTTAAAAATAGTTGGGTTAGCATAATCTAATTCTTAAATTATCGAAATTGTTGAATTTTGTTGGAGTTCCTTTACGTAAATATTCCTACAGTCTTTGCTGATTGTTATAAACTGGCGGAAATTGACAAAAATTCAATGTAAATCCGTTTGGAAGTTGTAGCTTATTCTGTGAATATTGCAGTTAAAAAAATGTCACTTTAACACTCTTGAAAAATACGCTATCTCAAATCTGTTAAGACAAATAAAACATTCTTGGATTTTTTTCAAAAAATTGTATTTTTGGCAAAACAGATAAATGTTTTGAATTAAATTTATAGATTTTATTTGCCTGCATATTGTGGTAAGAATTTGTAAAATCTTCAACATTTTTGAAGGTTTTCTTAGTTAGCATAATATAGTCTGATGAGCATATCCTATCCTTTAAAATTACAATATTCCCTATTGTTCTAGGGCGTCTTTGCCTAAATTTTGCTACCAATTTAACTAACTACTTGAAGACCAGTAGAAAACCGAAAGCAAAGTGTTTCAATACCTATCTTAATTAATGTGAATATTGCATCAAAAGTAAAGGTCTCTTTTACATTCTAATAAGTAGCCTACTTAAATCAACGATGACAAACGGAACAGTCTAAAATCTAACTCATTTTCCTTCAAGAGTTTGATTCCGAGTCGCTGTCAATAAGAACACTCATTGTAGAAACCACTAAACTTCGATAATATATATTTGAATTCTAATTATCTGGATCTTGTTGTAAGTCGCGGAAAAATCTTCAAAATTCGGGAAGGTTTTCGGAGTAAACTTAAAAATAGTTGGGTTAGCATAATCTAAGTCTTAAATTATCGGAATTGTTGAATTTTGTTAGAGTTCCTATACGTCAATATTCCTACAGTGTTTGCTGATTGTTATAAACTGGCGGACATTGAGACAAATTCAATGTAAATCTGGTTGGGAGATATTGCTTATTCTGTGAATATTGCAGTTTGAAAAATACGCTATCTCAAATCTGTTAAGACAAATAAAACATTCTTGGATTTTTTTCAAAAAATTGTATTTTTGGCAAAACAGATATGTTTTGAATTATATTTATAGATTTTATTTGCCTGCATATTGTGGTAAGAATTTGTAAAATCTTCAACATTTTTGAAGGTTTTCGTAGTTAGCATAAATATAGTCTGATGAGCATATCCTATCCTTTAAAATTACAATATTCCCCATTGTTCTAGGGCGTCTTTGCCTAAATTTTGCTACCAATTTAACTAACTACTTGAAGACCAGTAGAAAACCGAAAGCAAAGTGTTTCAATACCTACCTTAATTAATGTGAATATTGCATCAAAAGTAAAGGTCTCATTTACATTCTAATAAGTAGTCTACTTAAATCAACGATGACAAAGGGAACAGTCTAAAATCTAACTCATTTTCATTCAAGAGTTTGATTCAGAGTCGCTGTCAATAAGAACACTCATTGTAGAAAAGACTAAACTTCGATAATATATATTTGAATTCTAATAATCTGGATCTTGTTGTAAGACGCGGAAAAATCTTCAAAATTCGGGAAGGTTTTCGGAGTAAACTTAAAAATAGTTGGGTTAGCATAATCTAATTCTTAAATTATCGAAATTGTTGAATTTTGTTGGAGTTCCTTTACGTAAATATTCCTACAGTGTTTGCTGATTGTTATAAACTGGCGGACATTGAAAAAATTCAATGTTAATCCGGTTGGAAGTTGTAGCTTATTCTGTGAATATTGCAGTTAAAAAATGTCACCTTAACACTCTTGAAAAATACGCTATCTCAAATCTGTTAAGACAAATAAAACATTCTTGGATTTTTTTCAAAAAATTGTATTTTTGGCAAAACAGATAAATGTTTTGAATTGTATTTATAGATTTTATTTGCCTGCATATTGTGGTAAGAATTTGTAAAATCTTCGTCATTTTTGAAGGTTCTCGTAGTTAGCATGAATATAGTCTGTTGAACATATCCGGACATCCTTTAAAATTACAATATTTCTTATTGTTCGAGGGCGTCTTTGCATAAATTTTGCTACCAATTTAACTAACTACTTTAAGACAAGTAGAAAACAGAAAGCAAAGGGTTTTAATACTTATCTTAATTAATGTGAATATTGCATCAAAGGTAAAGGTCGCTTTTACATTCTAATAAGTAGCTTTCTTAAATCAACTAAGACAAACAGAACAGTCTAAAATCTAACTCATTTTCCTTCAAGAGTTTGATTCAGAGTCGCCGCTGTCAATAAGAACACTCATTGTAGAAAACACTAAACTTCGATAATATATATTTGAATTCTGATTATCTGGATGTTGTAGTAAGTCGCGGAAAAATCTTCAAAATTCGGGAAGGTTTTTGGAGGAAACTCTAAAAAAAGAGTTGGGTTTAGCATAATCTAAGTCTTAAATTATCGGAATTGTTGAATTTTGTTAGAGTTCCTATACGTCAATATTCCTACAGTGTTTGCTGTTTGTTATAAACTGGCGGACATTGAGAAAAATTCGATGTAAATCTGGTTGGGAGATATTGCTTATTCTGTGAATATTGCAGTTACAACAATTGTCACTTTATCTCAAATCTGTTAAGAAAAATAAAACATTCTTAGATTTTTTTCAAAAAATTGTATTTTTGGCAAAACATATAAATGTTTTGAATTATATTTATAGATTTTATTTGCCCGCATATTGTGGTAATAATTTGTAAAATCTTCAACATTTTTGAAGGTTTTCGTAATTAGCATAATATAGTCTGATGAGCATATCCTATCCTTTAAAATTACAATATTCCCTATTGTTCTAGGGCGTCTTTGCCTAAATTTTGCTACCAATTTAACTAACTACTTGAAGACCAGTAGAAAACCGAAAGCAAAGTGTTTCAATACCTATCTTAATTAATGTGAATATTGCATCAAAAGTAAAGGTCTCTTTTACATTCTAATAAGTAGCCTACTTAAATCAACGATGACAAACGGAACAGTCTAAAATCTAACTCATTTTCCTTCAAGAGTTTGATTCCGAGTCGCTGTCAATAAGAACACTCATTGTAGAAACCACTAAACTTCGATAATATATATTTGAATTCTAATTATCTGGATCTTGTTGTAAGTCGCGGAAAAATCTTCAAAATTCGGGAAGGTTTTCGGAGTAAACTTAAAAATAGTTGGGTTAGCATAATCTAAGTCTTAAATTATCGGAATTGTTGAATTTTGTTAGAGTTCCTATACGTATATATTCCTACAGTGTTTGCTGATTGTTATAAACTGGCGGACATTGAGACAAATTCAATGTAAATCTGGTTGGGAGATATTGCTTATTCTGTGAATATTGCAGTTTGAAAAATACGCTATCTCAAATCTGTTAAGACAAATAAAACATTCTTGGATTTTTTTCAAAAAATTGTATTTTTGGCAAAACAGATATGTTTTGAATTATATTTATAGATTTTATTCGCCTGCATATTGTGGTAAGAATTTGTAAAATCTTCAACATTTTTGAAGGTTTTCGTAGTTAGCATAAATATAGTCTGATGAGCATATCCTATCCTTTAAAATTACAATATTCCCTATTGTTCTAGGGCGTCTTTGCCTAAATTTTGCTACCAATTTAACTAACTACTTGAAGACCAGTAGAAAACCGAAAGCAAAGTGTTTCAATACCTATCTTAATTAATGTGAATATTGCATCAAAAGTAAAGGTCTCATTTACATTCTAATAAGTAGTCTACTTAAATCAACGATGACAAAGGGAACAGTCTAAAATCTAACTCATTTTCATTCAAGAGTTTGATTCAGAGTCGCTGTCAATAAGAACACTCATTGTAGAAAAGACTAAACTTCGATAATATATTTATTTGAATTCTAATAATCTGGATCTTGTTGTAAGACGCGGAAAAATCTTCAAAATTCGGGAAGGTTTTCGGAGTAAACTTAAAAATAGTTGGGTTAGCATAATCTAATTCTTAAATTATCGAAATTGTTGAATTTTGTTGGAGTTCCTTTACGTAAATATTCCTACAGTGTTTGCTGATTGTTATAAACTGGCGGACATTGACAAAAATTCAATGTTAATCCGGTTGGAAGTTGTAGCTTATTCTGTGAATATTGCAGTTAAAAAATGTCACCTTAACACTCTTGAAAAATACGCTATCTCAAATCTGTTAAGACAAATAAAATATTCTTGGATTTTTTTCAAAAAATTGTATTTTTGGCAAAACAGATAAATGTTTTGAATTGTATTTATAGATTTTATTTGCCTGCATATTGTGGTAAGAATTTGTAAAATCTTCGTCATTTTTGAAGGTTCTCGTAGTTAGCATGAATATAGTCTGTTGAACATATCCGGACATCCTTTAAAATTACAATATTTCTTATTGTTCGAGGGCGTCTTTGCATAAATTTTGCTACCAATTTAACTAACTACTTTAAGACCAGTAGAAAACAGAAAGCAAAGGGTTTTAATACTTATCTTAATTAATGTGAATATTGCATCAAAGGTAAAGGTCGCTTTTACATTCTAATAAGTAGCTTTCTTAAATCAACTAAGACAAACAGAACAGTCTAAAATCTAACTCATTTTCCTTCAAGAGTTTGATTCAGAGTCGCCGCTGTCGATAAGAACACTCATTGTAGAAAACACTAAACTTCGATAATATATATTTGAATTCTAATTATCTGGATGTTGTAGTAAGTCGCGGAAAAATCTTCAAAATTCGGGAAGGTTTTTGGAGGAAACTCTAAAAGAGTTGGGTTAGCATAATCTAAGTCTTAAATTATCGGAATTGTTGAATTTTGTTAGAGTTCCTATACGTCAATATTCCTACAGTGTTTGCTGTTTGTTATAAACTGGCGGACATTGAGAAAAATTCGATGTAAATCTGGTTGGGAGATATTGCTTATTCTGTGAATATTGCAGTTACAACAATTGTCACTTTATCTCAAATCTGTTAAGACAAATAAAACATTCTTAGATTTTTTTCAAAAAATTATATTTTTGGCAAAACATATAAATGTTTTGAATTATATTTATAGATTTTATTTGCCCGCATATTGTGGTAATAATTTGTAAAATCTTCAACATTTTTGAAGGTTTTCGTAGTTAGCATAAATATAGTCTGATGAGCATATCCTATCCTTTAAAATTACAATATTCCCTATTGTTCTAGGGCGTCTTTGCCTTAATTTTGCTACCAATTTAACTAACTACTTGAAGACCAGTAGAAAACTGAAAGCAAAGTGTTTTAATACTTATCTTAATTAATGTGAATATTGCATCAAAAGTAAAGGACTCTTTTACATTCTGATAAGTAGCCTTCTTAAATCAACGATGACAAACAGAACAGTCTAAAATCTAACTCATTTTCCTTCAAGAGTTTGATTCAGAGTCGCTGTGAATGAGAACACTCATTGTAGAAAACACTAAACTTCGATAATATATATTTGAATTCTAATTACCTGGATGTTGTAGTAAGTTGCGGAAAAATCTTCAAAATTCGGGAAGGTTTTTGGAGGAAACTCTAAAAGAGTTGGGTTAGCATAATCTAAGTCTTAAATTATCGGAATTGTTGAATTTTGTTAGAGTTCCTATACGTCAATATTCCTACAGTGTTTGCTGTTTGTTATAAACTGGCGGACATTGAGAAAAATTCGATGTAAATCTGGTTGGGAGATATTGCTTATTCTGTGAATATTGCAGTTACAACAATTGTCACTTTATCTCAAATCTGTTAAGACAAATAAAATATTCTTAGATTTTTTTCAAAAAATTGTATTTTTGGCAAAACATATAAATGTTTTGAATTATATTTATAGATTTTATTTGCCCGCATATTGTGGTAATAATTTGTAAAATCTTCAACATTTTTGAAGGTTTTCGTAGTTAGCATAAATATAGTCTGATGAGCATATCCTATGCTTTAAAATTACAATATTCCCTATTGTTCTAGGGCGTCCTTGCCTAAATTTTGCTACCAATTTAACTAACTACTTGAAGACCAATAGAAAACCGAAAGCAAAGTTTTTCAATACCTAACTTAATTAATGTGAATATTGCATCAAAAGTAAAGGTCTCTTTTACATTTTAATAAGTAGCCTACTTAAATCAACGATGATAAACGGAACAGTCTAAAATCTAACTCATTTTCCTTCAAGAGTTTGATTCAGAGTCGCTGTGAATGAGAACACTCATTGTAGAAAACACTAAACTTCGATAATATATATTTGAATTCTAATTACCTGGATGTTGTAGTAAGTTGCGGAAAACTCTTCAAAATTCGGGAAGGTTTTTGGAGGAAACTCTAAAAGAGTTGGGTTAGCATAATCTAAGTCTTAAATTATCGAAATTGTTGAATTTTGTTAGAGTTCCTATACGTCAATATTCCTACAGTGTTTGCTGTTTGTTATAAACTGGCGGATATTGAGAAAAATTCGATGTAAATCTGGTTGGGAGATATTGCTTATTATGTGAATATTGCAGTTACAGCAATTGTCACTTTAACACTTTTGAAAAATACGCTATCTCAAATCTGTTAAGACAAATAAAACATTCTTGGATTTTTTTCAAAAAATTGTATTTTTGGCAAAACAGATAAATTTTTTGAATTATATTTATAGATTTTATTTGCCTGCATATTGTGGTAAGAATTTGTAAAATCTTCAACATTTTTGAAGGTTTTCGTAGTTAGCATAAATATAGTCTGATGAGCATATCCTATGCTTTAAAATTACAATATTCCCTATTGTTCTAGGGCGTCCTTGCCTAAATTTTGCTACCAATTTAACTAACTACTTGAAGACCAATAGAAAACCGAAAGCAAAGTTTTTCAATACCTAACTTAATTAATGTGAATATTGCATCAAAAGTAAAGGTCTCTTTTACATTTTAATAAGTAGCCTACTTAAATCAACGATGATAAACGGAACAGTCTAAAATCTAACTCATTTTCCTTCAAGAGTTTGATTCAGAGTCGCTGTCAATAAGAACACTCATTGTAGAAAACACTAAACTTCGATAATATATATTTGAATTCTAATTATCTGGAACTTGTTGTAAGTCGCGGAAAAATCTTCAAAATTCGGGAAGGTTTTCGGAGTAAACGTAAAAATAGTTGGGTTAGCATAATCTATTTCTTAAATTATCGAAATTGTTGAATTTTGTTGGAGTTCCTTTACGTAAATATTCCTACAGTGTTTGCTGATTGTTATAAACTGGCGGACATTGACAAAAGTTCAATGTAAATCCGGTTGGAAGTTGTAGCTTATTCTGTGAATATTGCAGTTAAAAAAATGTCACTTTAACACTCTTGAAAAATACGCTATCTCAAATCTGTTAAGACAAATAAAACATTCTTGGATTTTTTTCAAAAAATTGTATTTTTGGCAAAACAGATAAATGTTTTGAATTGAATTTATAGATTTTATTTGCCTGCATATTGTGGTAAGAATTTGTAAAATCTTCGTCATTTTTGAAGGTTCTCGTAGTTAGCATGAATATAGTCTGTTGAGCATATCCGGACATCCTTTAAAATTACAATATTTCTTATTGTTCGAGGGCGTCTTTGCATAAATTTTGCTACCAATTTAACTAACTACTTTAAGACCAGTAGAAAACAGAAAGCAAAGGGTTTTAATACTTATCTTAATTAATGTGAATATTGCATCAAAGGTAAAGGTCGCTTTTACATTCTAATAAGTAGCTTTCTTAAATCAACTAAGACAAACAGAACAATCTAAAATCAAACTCATTTTCCTTCAAGAGTTTGATTCAGAGTCGCTGTGAATGAGAACACTCATTGTAGAAAACACTAAACTTCGATAATATATATTTGAATTCTAATTA
Organism: Styela plicata; assembly: GCA_963675895.2. NCBI lineage: Eukaryota > Metazoa > Chordata > Ascidiacea > Stolidobranchia > Styelidae > Styela > Styela plicata. Next base: position 21,242,536 of record OZ023150.1, read on the forward strand.
CCTGGATGTTGTAGTAAGTCGCGGAAAAATCTTCAAAATTCGGGAAGGTTTTTGGAGGAAACTCTAAAAGAGTTGGGTTAGCATAATCTAAGTCTTAAATTATCGAAATTGTTGAATTTTGTTAGAGTTCCTATACGTCAATATTCCTACAGTGTTTGCTGATTGTTATAAACTGGCGGTCATTGAGAAAAATTCAATGTAAATCTGGTTGGGAGATATTGCGTATTCTGTGAATATTGCCGTTACAACAATTGTCACTTTAACACTTTTGAAAAATACGCTATCTCAAATCTGTTAAGACAAATAAAACATTCTTGGATTTTTTTCAAAAAATTGTATTTTTGGCAAAACAGATAAATGTTTTGAATTATATTTATAGATTTTATTTGCCTGCATATTGTGGTAAGAATTTGTAAAATCTTCAACATTTTTGAAGGATTTTGTAGTTAGCATAAATATAGTCTGATGAGCATATCCTATCCTTTAAAATTACAATATTCCCTATTGTTCTAGGGCGTCTTTGCCTAAATTTTGCTACCAATTTAACTAACTACTTGAAGACCAGTAGAAAACCGAAAGCAAAGTGTTTCAATACCTATCTTAATTAATGTGAATATTGCATCAAAAGTAAAGGTCAATTTTACATTCTAATAAGTAGCCTACTTAAATCAACGATGACAAACGGAACAGTCTTAAATCTAACTAATTTTCCTTCAAGAGTTTGATTCAGAGTCGCTGTCAATAAGAACACTCATTGTAGAAAACACTAAACTTCGATAATATATATTTGAATTCTAATTATCTGGATCTTGTTGTAAGTCGCGGAAAAATCTTCAAAATTCGGGAAGGTTTTCGGAGTAAACTTAAAAATAGTTGGGTTAGCATAATCTAATTCTTAAATTATCGAAATTGTTGAATTTTGTTGGAGTTCCTTTACGTAAATATTCCTACAGTGTTTGCTGATTGTTATAAACTGGCGGACATTGACAATAATTCAATGTAAATCCGGTTGGAAGTTGTAGCTTATTCTGTGAATATTGCAGTTAAAAAAATGTCACTTGAAAATACGCTATCTCAAATCTGTTAAGTCAAATAAAACATTCTTGGATTTTTTTCAAAAAATTGTATTTTTGGCAAAACAGATAAATGTTTAGAATTGTATTTATAGATTTTATTTGACTGCTTATTGTAGTAAGAATTTCTAAAATCTTTGTCATTTTTGAAGGTTCTCGTAGTTAGCATGAATATAGTCTGTTGAGCATATCCGGACAACCTTTAAAATTACAATATTTCTTATTGTTCGGGGGCGTCTTTGCATAAATTTTGCTACCAATTTAACTAACTACTTTAAGACCAGTAGAAAACAGAAAGCAAAGGGTTTTAATACTTATCTTAATTAATGTGAATATTGCATCAAAGGTAAAGGTCGCATTTACATTCTAATAAGTAGCTTATTTAAATCAACGATGACAAACAGAACAGTCGAAAATCTAACTCATTTTCCTTCAAGAGTTTGATTCAGAGTCGCTGTCAATAAGAACACTCATTGTAGAAAACACTAAACTTCGATAACATATATTTGAATTCTAATCATCTGGATGTTGTTGTAAGTCGTGGAAAAATCTTTAAAATTCGGGAAGGTTTTCGGAGTGAAAAAATAGTTGGGTTAGCATAATCTAATTCTTAAATTATCGAAATTGTTGAATTTTGTTGGAGTTCTTTTACTTAAATATTCCTACAGTGTTTGCTGATTGTTATAAACTGGCGGACATTGAAAAAAATTCAGTGTAAATCCGGTTGGAAGTAATAGCTTATTCTGTGAATATTGCAGTTAAAAAAAAATTTCACTTTAACACTCTTGAAAAATACGCTATCTCAAATCTGTTAAGACAAATAAAACATTCTTGGATTTTTTTCAAAAAATTGTATTTTTGGCAAAACAGATAAATGTTTTGAATTGTATTTATAGATTTTATTTGCCTGCATATTGTGGTAAGAATTTGTAAAATCTTCGTCATTTTTGAAGGTTCTCGTAGTTAGCATGAATATAGTCTGTTGAGCATATCCGGACATCCTTTAAAATTACAATATTTCTTATTGTTCGAGGGCTTCTTTGCATAAATTTTGCTACCAATTTAACTAACTACTTGAAGACCAGTAGAAAACAGAAAGCAAATGGTTTTAATACTTATCTTAATTAATGTGAATATTGCATCAAAGGTAAAGGTCGCTTTTACATTCTAATAAGTAGCTTCCTTAAATCAACTAAGACAAACAGAACAGTGTAAAATCTAACTCATTTTCCTTCAAGAGTTTGATTCAGAGTCGCTGTCAAAAAGAACACTCATTGTAGAAAACACTAAACTTCGATAATATATATTTGAATTCTAATTATCTGGATGTTGTAGTAAGTCGCGGAAAAATCTTCAAAATTCGGGAAGGTTTCCGGAGCAAACTTAAAAAGAGTTGGGGTAGCATAATCTTAGTCTTAAATTATCGAAATTGTTGAATTTGTTAGAGTTCCTATTCCTATTCCTATACGTCAATATTCCTACAGTGTTTGCTGATTGTTATAAACTGGCGGACATTGAGAAAAATTCAATGTAAATCCGGTTGGAAGTTGTAGCTTATTCTGTGAATATTGCAGTTAAAAAAATGTCACTTTAACGCTACTGAAAAATACGCTATCTCAAATCTGTTAAGACAAATAAAACATTCTTGAATTTTTTTCAAAAAATTGTATTTTTGGCAAAACAGATAAATGTTTAGAATTGTATTTATAGATTTTATTTGACTGCTTATTGTGGTAAGAATTTCTAAAATCTTTGTCATTTTTGAAGGTTCTCGTAGTTAGCATGAATATAGTCTGTTGAGCATATCCGGATAACCTTTAAAATTACAATATTTCTTATTGTTCGGGGGCGTCTTTGCATAAATTTTGCTACCAATTTAACTAACTACTTTAAGACCAGTAAAAAACAGAAAGCAAAGAGTTTTAATACTTATCTTAATTAATGTGAATATTGCATCAAAGGTAAAGGTCGCATTTACATTCTAATAAGTAGCTTATTTAAATCAACGATGACAAACAGAACAGTCGAAAATCTAACTCATTTTCCTTCAAGAGTTTGATTCAGAGTCGCTGTCAATAAGAACACTCATTGTAGAAAACACTAAACTTCGATAACATATATTTGAATTCTAATCATCTGGATGTTGTTGTAAGTCGTGGAAAAATCTTTAAAATTCGGGAAGGTTTTCGGAGTGAAAAAATAGTTGGGTTAGCATAATCTAATTCTTAAATTATCGAAATTGTTGAATTTTGTTGGAGTTCTTTTACTTAAATATTCCTACAGTGTTTGCTGATTGTTATAAACTGGCGGACATTGAAAAAAATTCAGTGTAAATCCGGTTGGAAGTAATAGCTTATTCTGTGAATATTGCAGTTAAAAAAATGTCACTTTAACACTCTTGAAAAATACGCTATCTCAAATCTGTTAAGACAAATAAAACATTCTTGGATATTTTTCAAAAAATTGTATTTTTGGCAAAACAGATAAATGTTTTGAATTGTATTTATAGATTTTATTTGCCTGCATATTGTGGTAAGAATTTGTAAAATCTTCGTCATTTTTGAAGGTTCTCGTAGTTAGCATGAATATAGTCTGTTGAGCATATCCGGACATCCTTTAAAATTACAATATTTCTTATTGTTCGAGGGCTTCTTTGCATAAATTTTGCTACCAATTTAACTAACTACTTGAAGACCAGTAGAAAACAGAAAGCAAATGGTTTTAATACTTATCTTAATTAATGTGAATATTGCATCAAAGGTAAAGGTCGCTTTTACATTCTAATAAGTAGCTTTCTTAAATCAACTAAGACAAACAGAACAGTGTAAAATCTAACTCATTTCCCTTCAAGAGTTTGATTCAGAGTCGCTGTCAATAGGAACACTCATTGTAGAAAACACTAAACTTCGATAATATATATTTGAATTCTAATTATCTGGATGTTGTAGTAAGTCGCGGAAAAATCTTCAAAATTCGGGAAGGTTTCCGGAGCAAACTTAAAAAGAGTTGGGGTAGCATAATCTAAGTCTTAAATTATCGAAATTGTTGAATTTGTTAGAGTTCCTATTCCTATTCCTATACGTCATTATTCCTACAGTGTTTGCTGATTGTTATAAACTGGCGGACATTGAGAAAAATTCAATGTAAATCCGGTTGGAAGTTGTAGCTTATTCTTTGAATATTGCAGTTAAAAAAATGTCACTTTAACGCTACTGAAAAATACGCTATCTCAAATCTGTTAAGACAAATAAAACATTCTTGAATTTTTTTCAAAAAATTGTATTTTTGGCAAAACAGATAAATGTTTTGAATTGTATTTATAGATTTTATTTGCCTGCATATTGTGGTAAGAATTTGTAAAATCTTCGTCATTTTTGAAGGTTCTCGTAGTTAGCATGAATATAGTCTGTTGAGCATATCCGGACATCCTTTAAAATTACAATATTTCTTATTGTTCGAGGGCTTCTTTGCATAAATTTTGCTACCAATTTAACTAACTACTTGAAGACCAGTAGAAAACAGAAAGCAAATGGTTTTAATACTTATCTTAATTAATGTGAATATTGCATCAAAGGTAAAGGTCGCTTTTACATTCTAATAAGTAGCTTTCTTAAATCAACTAAGACAAACAGAACAGTGTAAAATCTAACTCATTTTCCTTCAAGAGTTTGATTCAGAGTCGCTGTCAATAAGAACACTCATTGTAGAAAACACTAAACTTCGATAACATATATTTGAATTCTAATCATCTGGATGTTGTTGTAAGTCGTGGAAAAATCTTTAAAATTCGGGAAGGTTTTCGGAGTGAAAAAATAGTTGGGTTAGCATAATCTAATTCCTAAATTATCGAAATTGTTGAATTTTGTTGGAGTTCTTTTACTTAAATATTCCTACAGTGTTTGCTGATTGTTATAAACTGGCGGACATTGAAAAAAATTCAGTGTAAATCCGGTTGGAAGTAATAGCTTATTCTGTGAATATTGCAGTTAAAAAAAATGTCACTTTAACACTCTTGAAAAATACGCTATCTCAAATCTGTTAAGACAAATAAAACATTCTTGGATATTTTTCAAAAAATTGTATTTTTGGCAAAACAGATAAATGTTTTGAATTGTATTTATAGATTTTATTTGCCTGCATATTGTGGTAAGAATTTGTAAAATCTTCGTCATTTTTGAAGGTTCTCGTAGTTAGCATGAATATAGTCTGTTGAGCATATCCGGACATCCTTTAAAATTACAATATTTCTTATTGTTCGAGGGCTTCTTTGCATAAATTTTGCTACCAATTTAACTAACTACTTGAAGACCAGTAGAAAACAGAAAGCAAATGGTTTTAATACTTATCTTAATTAATGTGCATATTGCATCAAAGGTAAAGGTCGCTTTTACATTCTAATAAGTAGCTTTCTTAAATCAACTAAGACAAACAGAACAGTGTAAAATCTAACTCATTTTCCTTCAAGAGTTTGATTCAGAGTCGCTGTCAATAAGAACACTCATTGTAGAAAACACTAAACTTCGATAATATATATTTGAATTCTAATTATCTGGATGTTGTAGTAAGTCGCGGAAAAATCTTCAAAATTCGGGAAGGTTTCCGGAGCAAACTTAAAAAGAGTTGGGGTAGCATAATCTAAGTCTTAAATTATCGAAATTGTTGAATTTTGTTAGAGTTCCAATACGTCAATATTCCTACAGTGTTTGCTGATTGTTATAAACTGGCGGACATTGAGAAAAATCCAATGTAAATCTGGTTGGGAGATATTGCTTATTCTGTGAATATTGCAGTTACAACAATTGTCACTTTAACACTACAACAATTGTCACTTTAACACTTTTGAAAAATACGCTATCTCAAATCTGTTAAGACAAATAAAACATTCTTATATTTTTTTCAAAAAATTGTATTTTTGGCAAAACAGATAAATGTTTTGAATTATATTTATAGATTTTATTTGCCTGCATATTGTGGTAAGAATTCGTAAAATCTTCAACATTTTTGAATGTTTTCGTAGTTAGCATAAATATAGTCTGATGAGCATATCCTGTCCTTTAAAATTACAATATTCCCTATTGTTCTAGGGCGTCTTTGCCTAAATTTTGCTACCAATTTAACTAACTACTTGAAGACCAGTAGAAAACCGAAAGCAAAGTGTTTCAATACCTATCTTAATTAATGTGAATATTGCATCAAAAGTCAAGGTCTCTTTTACATTCTAATAAGTAGTCTACTTAAATCAACGATGACAAACGGAACAGTCTAAAATCTAACTCATTTTCCTTCAAGAGTTTGATTCAGAGTCGCTGTCAATAAGAACACTCATTGTAGAAAACACTAAACTTCGATAATATATATTTGAATTCTAATTATCTGGATGTTGTAGTAAGTCGCGGAAAAATCTTCAAATTTCGGGAAGGTTTTTGGAGGAAACTCTAAAAGAGTTGGGTTAGCATAATCTAAGTCTTAAATTATCGAAATTGTTGAATTTTATTAGATTTCCTATTCGTCAATATTCCTACAGTGTTTGCTGATTGTTATAAACTTGCGGACATTGAGAAAAATTCAATGTAAATCTTGTTTGGAGATATTGCTTGTTCTGTGAATATCGCAGTTTGAAAAATACGTTATCTCAAAACTGTTAAGACAAATAAAACATTCTTGGATTTTTTTTCGAAAAATTGTATTTTTGGCAAAACAGATATGTTTTGAATTATATTTGTAGATTTTATTTGCCTGCATATTGTGGTAAGAATTTGTAAAATCTTCAACATTTTTGAAGGTTTTCGTAGTTAGCATAAATATAATCTGATGAGCATATCCTATCCTTTAAAATTACAATATTCCCTATTGTTCTAGGGCGTCTTTGCCTAAATTTTGCTACCAATTTAACTAACTACTTGAAGACCAGTAGAAAACCGAAAGCAAAGTGTTTCAATACCTATCTTAATTAATGTGAATATTGCATCAAAAGTAAAGGTCAATTTTACATTCTAATAAGTAGCCTACTTAAATCAACGATGACAAACGGAACAGTCTTAAATCTAACTAATTTTCCTTCAAGAGTTTGATTCAGAGTCGCTGTCAATAAGAACACTCATTGTAGAAAACACTAAACTTCGATAATATATATTTGAATTCTAATTATCTGGATCTTGTTGTAAGTCGCGGAAAAATCTTCAAAATTCGGGAAGGTTTTCGGAGTAAACTTAAAAATAGTTGGGTTAGCATAATCTAATTCTTAAATTATCGAAATTGTTGAATTTTGTTGGAGTTCCTTTGCGTAAATATTCCTACAGTGTTTGCTGATTGTTATAAACTGGCTGACATTGACAAAAATTCAATGTTAATCCGGTTGGAAGTTGTAGCTTATTCTGTGAATATTGCAGTTAAAAAAAATGTCACTTTAACACTCTTGAAAAATACGCTATCTCAAATCTGTTAAGACAAATAAAACATTCTTGGATTTTTTTCAAAAAATTGTATTTTTGGCAAAACAGATAAATGTTTTGAATTGTATTTATAGATTTTATTTGTCTGCATATTGTGGTAAGAATTTGTGAAATCTTCGTCATTTTTGAAGGTTCTCGTAGTTAGCATGAATATAGTCTGTTGAGCATATCCGGACATCCTTTAAAATTACAATATTTCTTATTGTTCGAGGGCGCCTTTGCATAAATTTTGCTACCAATTTAACTAACTACTTTAAGACCAGTAGAAAACAGAAAGCAAAAGGTTTTAATACTTATCTTAATTAATGTGTATATTGCATCAAAGGTAAAGGTCGCTTTTACATTCTAATAAGTAGCTTTCTTAAATCAACTAAGACAAACAGAACAGTCAAGAATCTAACTCATTTTCCTTCAAGAGTTTGATTCAGAGTCGCTGTCAATAAGAACACTCATTGTAGAAAACACTAAACTTCGATAATATATATTTGAATTCTAATTATCTGGATGTTGTAGTAAGTCGCGGAAAAATCTTCAAAATTCGGGAAGGTTTTTGGAGGAAACTCTAAAAGAGTTGGGTTAGCATAATCTAAGTCTTAAATTATCGAAATTGTTGAATTTTGTTTGAGTTCCTATACGTCAATATTCCTACAGTGTTTGCTGATTGTTATAAACTGGCGGACATTGAGAAAAATTCAATGTAAATCTGGTTGGGAGATAAAGATTATTCTGTGAATATTGCAGTTACAACAATTGTCACTTTAACACTTTTGAAAAATACGCTATGTCAAATCTGTTAAGACAAATAAAACATTCTTGGATTTTTTTCAAAAAATTGTATTTTTGGCAAAACAGATAAATGTTTTGAATTGTATTTATAGATTTTATTTGTCTGCATATTGTGGTAAGAATTTGTGAAATCTTCGTCATTTTTGAAGGTTCTCGTAGTTAGCATGAATATAGTCTGTTGAGCATATCCGGACATCCTTTAAAATTACAATATTTCTTATTGTTCCAGGGCGTCTTTGCATAAATTTTGCTACCAATTTAACTAACTACTTGAAGACCAGTAGAAAACCGAAAGCAAAGTGTTTCAATACCTATCTTAATTAATGTGAATATTGCATCAAAAGTAAAGATCTCTTTTACATTCTAATAAGTAGCCTACTTAAATCAACGATGACAAACGGAACAGTCTAAAATCTAACTCATTTTCCTTCAAGAGTTTGATTCAGAGTCGCTGTCAATAAGAACACTCATTGTAGAAAATACTAAACTTCGATAATATATATTTGAATTCTAATTATCTGGATCTTGTTGTAAGTCGCGGAAAAATCTTCAAAATTCGGGAAGGTTTTCGGAGTAAACTTAAAAATAGTTGGGTTAGCATAATCTAAGTCTTAAATTATCGAAATTGTTGAATTTTGTTTGAGTTCCTATACGTCAATATTCCTACAGTGTTTGCTGATTGTTATAAACTGGCGGACATTGACAAAAATTCAATGTTAATCCGGTTGGAAGTTGTAGCTTATTCTGTGAATATTGCAGTTAAAAAAAATGTCAATCTCAAATCTGTTAAGACAAATAAAACATTCTTGGATTTTTTTCAAAAAATTGTATTTTTGGCAAAACAGATAAATGTTTTGAATTGTATTTATAAATTTTATTTGCCTGCATATTGTGGTAAGAATTTGTAAAATCTTCGTCATTTTTGAAGGTTCTCGTAGTTATCATGAATATAGTCTGTTGAGCATATCCGGACATCCTTTAAAATTACAATATTTCTTATTGTTCCAGGGCGTCTTTGCATAAATTTTGCTACCAATTTAACTAACTACTTGAAGACCAGTAGAAAACCGAAAGCAAAGTGTTGCAATACCTATCTTAATTAATGTGAATATTGCATCAAAAGTAAAGGTCTCTTTTACATTCTAATAAGTAGCCTACTTAAATCAACGATGACAAACGGAACAGTCTAAAATCTAACTCATTTTCCTTCAAGAGTTTGATTCCGAGTCGCTGTCAATAAGAACACTCATTGTAGAAAATACTAAACTTCGATAAAATATATTTGAATTCTAATTATCTGGATCTTGTTGTAAGTCGCGGAAAAATCTTCAAAATTCGGGAAGGTTTTCGGAGTAAACTTAAAAATAGTTGGGTTAGCATAATCTAAGTCTTAAATTATCGAAATTGTTGAATTTTATTAGATTTCCTATTCGTCAATATTCCTACAGTGTTTGCTGATTGTTATAAACTTGCGGACATTGAGTAAAATTCAATGTAAATCTTGTTGGGAGATATTGCTTATTCTGTGAATATCGCAGTTTGAAAAATACGTTATCTCAAAACTGTTAAGACAAATAAAACATTCTTGGATTTTTTTCGAAAAATTGTATTTTTGGCAAAACAGATAAATGTTTTGAATTATATTTATAGATTTTATTTGCCTGCATATTGTGGTAAGAATTTGTAAAATCTTCAACATTTTTGAAGGTTTTCGTAGTTAGCATAAATATAGTCTGATGAGCATATCCTATCCTTTAAAATTACAATATTCCCTATTGTTCTAGGGCGTCTTTGCCTAAATTTTGCTACCAATTTAACTAACTACTTGAAGACCAGTAGAAAACCGAAAGCAAAGTGTTTCAATACCTATCTTAATAAATGTGAATATTGCATCAAAAGTGAAGGTCACTTTTACATTCTAATAAGTAGCCTACTTAAATCAACGATGACAAACGGAACAGTCTAAAATCTAACTCATTTTCCTTCAAGAGTTTGATTCAGAGTCGCTGTCAATAAGAACACTCATTGTAGAAAATACTAAACTTCGATAAAATATATTTGAATTCTAATTATCTGGATCTTGTTGTAAGTCGCGGAAAAATCTTCAAAATTCGGGAAGGTTTTCGGAGTAAACTTAAAAATAGTTGGGTTAGCATAATCTAAGTCATAAATTATTGGAATTGTTGTATTTTTTTTGAGTTCCTATACGTTCATATTCCTACAGTGTATGCTGATTGTTATAAACTGGCGGACATTGAGACAAATTCAATGTAAATCTGGTTGGGAGATATTGCTTATTTTTTGAATATTGCAGTTACAACAATTGTCACTTTAAAACTTTTGAAAAATACGCTATCTCAAATCTGTTAAGACAAATAAAACATTCTTGGATTTTTTTCAAAAAATTGTATTTTTGGCAAAACAGATAAATGTTTTGAATTATATTTATAGATTTTATTTGCCTGCATATTGTGGTAAGAATTTGTAAAATCTTCAACATTTTGGAAGGTTTTCGTAGTTAGCATAAATATAGTCTGATGAGCATATCCTATCCTTTAAATTTACAATATTCCCTATTGTTCTAGGGCGTCTTTGCCTAAATTTTGCTACCAATTTAACTAACTACTTGAAGACCAGTAGAAAACCGAAAGCAAAGTGTTGCAATACCTATCTTAATTAATGTGAATATTGCATCAAAAGTAAAGGTCTCTTTTACATTCTAATAAGTAGCCTACTTAAATCAACGATGACAAACGGAACAGTCTAAAATCTAACTCATTTTCCTTCAAGAGTTTGATTCCGAGTCGCTGTCAATAAGAACACTCATTGTAGAAAATACTAAACTTCGATAATATATATTTGAATTCTAATTATCTGGATCTTGTTTTAAGTCGCGGAAAAATCTTCAAAATTCGGGAAGGTTTTCGGAGTAAGCTTAAAAATAGTTGGGTTAGCATAATCTAAGTCTTAAATTATCGGAATTGTTGAATTTTGTTAGAGTTCCTATACGTCAATATTCCTACAGTGTTTGCTGATTGTTATAAACTGGCCGACATTGAGACAAATTCAATGTAAATCTGGTTGGGAGATATTGCTTATTCTGTGAATATTTCAGTTTGAAAAATACGCTATCTCAAATCTGTTAAGAAAAATAAAACATCCTTGGATTTTTTTCAAAAAACCGAAAGCAAAGTGTTTCAATACCTATCTTAATTAATGTGAATATTGCATCAAAAGTAATGGTCTCTTTTACATTCTAATAAGTAGCCTACTTAAATCAACGATGACAAACGGAACACTCTAAAATCTAACTCATTTTCCTTCAAGAGTTTGATTCAGAGTCGCTGTCAATAAGAACATTCATTGTAGAAAATACTAAACTTCGATAATATATATTTGAATTCTAATTATCTGGATCTTGTTTTAAGTCGCGGAAAAATCTTCAAAATTCGGGAAGGTTTTCGGAGTAAACTTAAAAATAGTTGGGTTAGCATAATCTAAGTCTTAAATTATCGGAATTGTTGAATTTTGTTAGAGTTCCTATACGTCAATATTCCTACAGTGTATGCTGATTGTTATAAACTGGCGTACATTGACAAAAATTCAATGTTAATCCGGTTGGAAGTTGTAGTTTATTCTGTGAATATTGCAGTTAAAAAAATGTCACTTTAACACTCTTGAAAAATACGCTATCACAAATCTGTTAAGACAAATAAAACATTCTTGGATTTTTTTCAAAAAATTGTATTTTTGGCAAAACAGATAAATGTTTTGAATTATATTTATAGATTTATTTGCCTGCATATTGTGGTAAGAATTTGTAAAATCATCAACATTTTTGAAGGTTTTCGTAGTTAGCATAAATATAGTCTTATGAGCATATCCTATCCTTTAAAATTACAATATTCCCTATTGTTCTAGGGCGTCTTTGCCTAAATTTTGCTACCAATTGTAACTAACTACTTGAAGACCAGTAGAAAACCGAAAGCAAAGTGTTTCAATACCTATCTTAATTAATGTGAATATTGCATCAAAAGTAAAGGTCTCTTTTACATTCTAATAAGTAGCCTACTTAAATCAACGATGACAAACGGAACAGTCTAAAATCTAACTCATTTTCCTTCAAGAGTTTGATTCAGAGTCGCTGTCAATAAGAACATTCATTGTAGAAAATACTAAACTTCGATAATATATATTTGAATTCTAATTATCTGGATCTTGTTGTAAGTCGCGGAAAAATCTTCAAATTTCGGGAAGGTTTTCGGAGTAAACTTAAAAATAGTTGGGTTAGCATAATCTAAGTCTTAAATTATCGGAATTGTTGAATTTTGTTAGAGTTCCTATACGTCAATATTCCTACAGTGTTTGCTGATTGTTATAAACTGGCGGACATTGAGACAAATTCAATGTAAATCTGGTTGGGAGTTATTGCTTATTCTGTGAATATTGCAGTTTGAAAAATACGCTATCTCAAATCTGTTAAGACAAATAAAACATTCTTGGATTTTTTTCAAAAAATTGTATTTTTGGCAAAACAGATAAATGTTTTGCATTATATTTATAGATTTTATTTGCCTGCATATTGTGGTAAGAATTTGTAAAATCTTCACCATTTTTGAAGGTTTTCGTAGTTAGCATAAATATAGTCTGATGAGCATATCCTATCCTTTAAAATTACAATATTCCCTATTGTTCTAGGGCGTCTTTGCCTAAATTTTGCTACCAATTTAACTAACTACTTGAAGACCAGTAGAAAACCGAAAGCAAAGTGTTTCAATACCTATCTTAATTAATGTGAATATTGCATCAAAAGTAAAGGTCTCTTTTACATTCTAATAAGTAGCCTACTTAAATCAACGATGACAAACGGAACAGTCTAAAATCTAACTCATTTTCCTTCAAGAGTTTGATTCAGAGTCGCTGTCAATAAGAACACTCATTGTAGAAAATACTTAACTTCGATAATATATATTTGAATTCTAATTATCTGGATCTTGTTGTAAGTCGCGGAAAAATCTTCAAAATTCGGGAAGGTTTTCGGAGTAAACTTAAAAATAGTTGGGTTAGCATAATCTAAGTCTTAAATTATTGGAATTGTTGAATTTTGTTAGAGTTCCTATACGTCAATATTCCTACAGTGTATGCTGATTGTTATAAACTGGCGTACATTGACAAAAATTCAATGTTAATCCGGTTGGAAGTTGTAGTTTATTCTGTGAATATTGCAGTTAAAAAAATGTCACTTTAACACTCTTGAAAAATACGCTATCACAAATCTGTTAAGACAAATAAAACATTCTTGGATTTTTTTCAAAAAATTGTATTTTTGGAAAAACAGATAAATGTTTTGAATTGTATTTATAGATTTTATTTGCCTGCATATTGTGGTAAGAATTTGTAAAATCTTCGTCATTTTTGAAGGTTCTCGTAGTTAGCATGAATATAGTCTGTTGAGCATATCCGGACATCCTTTAAAATTACAATATTTCTTATTGTTCGAGGGCGTCTTTGCATAAATTTTGCTACCAATTTAACTAACTACTTGAAGACCAGTAGAAAACAGAAAGCAAAGGGTTTTAATACTTATCTTAATTAATGTGAATATTGCATCAAAGGTAAAGGTCGCTTTTACATTCTAATAAGAAGCTTTCTTAAATCAACTAAGACAAACAGAACAGTCTAAAATCTAACTCATTTTCCTTCAAGTGTTTGATTCAGAGTCGCTGTCAATAAGAACACTCATTGTAGAAAACACTAAACTTCGATAATATATATTTGAATTCTAATTATCTGGATGTTGTAGTAAGTCGCGGAAAAATCTTCAAAATTCGGGAAGGTTTTTGGAGGAAACTCTAAAAGAGTTGGGTTAGCATAATCTAAGTCTTAAATTATCGAAATTGTTGAATTTTATTAGATTTCCTATTCGTCAATATTCCTACAGTGTTTGCTGATTGTTATAAACTTGCGGACATTGAGAAAAATTCAATGTAAATCTTGTTGGGAGATATTGCTTATTCTGTGAATATCGCAGTTTGAAAAATACGTTATCTCAAAACTGTTAAGACAAATAAAACATTCTTGGATTTTTTTCGAAAAATTGTATTTTTGGCAAAACAGATATGTTTTGAATTATATTTGTAGATTTTATTTGCCTGCATATTGTGGTAAGAATTTGTAAAATCTTCAACATTTTTGAAGGTTTTCGTAGTTAGCATAAATATAGTCTGATAAGCATATCCTATCCTTTAAAATTACAATATTCCCTATTGTTCTAGGGCGTCTTTGCCTAAATTTTGCTACCAATTTAACTAACTACTTGAAGACCAGTAGAAAACCGAAAGCAAAGTGTTTCAATACCTTTCTTAATTAATGTGAATATTGCATCTAAGTAAAGGTCTGTTTTACATTCTAAAAAGTAGCCTACTTAAATCAACGATGACAAACGGAACAGTCTAAAATCTAACTCATTTTCCTTCAAGAGTTTGATTCAGAGTCGCTGTCAATAAGAACACTCATTGTAGAAAATACTAAACTTCGATAATATATATTTGAATTCTAATTAGATGGATCTTGTTGTAAGTCGCGGAAAAATCTTCAAAATTCGGGAAGGTTTTCGGAGTAAACTTAAAAATAGTTGGGTTAGCATAATCTAATTCTTAAATTATCGAAATTGTTTAATTTTGTTGGAGTTCCTTTGCGTAAATATTCCTACAATGTTTGCTGATTGTTATAAACTGGCGGACATTGACAAAAATTCAATGTTAATCCGGTTGGAAGTTGTAGCTTATTCTGTGAATATTGCAGTTAAAAAAAATGTCACTTTAACACTCTTGAAAAATACGCTATCTCAAATCTGTTAAGACAAATAAAACATTCTTGGATTTTTTTCAAAAAATTGTATTTTTGGCAAAACAGATAAATGTTTTGAATTGTATTTATAGATTTTATTTGCCTGCATATTGTGGTAAGAATTTGTGAAATCTTCGTCATTTTTGAAGGTTCTCGTAGTTAGCATGAATATAGTCTGTTGAGCATATCCGGACATCCTTTAAAATTACAATATTTCTTATTGTTCGAGGGCGCCTTTGCATAAATTTTGCTACCAATTTAACTAACTACTTTAAGACCAGTAGAAAACAGAAAGCAAAAAGTTTTAATACTTATCTTAATTAATGTGTATATTGCATCAAAGGTAAAGGTCGCTTTTACATTCTAATAAGTAGCTTTCTTAAATCAACTAAGACAAACAGAACAGTCAAAAATCTAACTCATTTTCCTTCAAGAGTTTGATTCAGAGTCGCTGTCAATAAGAACACTCATTGTAGAAAACACTAAACTTCGATAATATATATTTGAATTCTAATTATCTGGATGTTGTAGTAAGTCGCGGAAAAATCTTCAAAATTCGGGAAGGTTTTTGGAGGAAACTCTAAAAGAGTTGGGTTAGCATAATCTAAGTCTTAAATTATCGAAATTGTTGAATTTTGTTTGAGTTCCTATACGTCAATATTCCTACAGTGTTTGCTGATTGTTATAAACTGGCGGACATTGAGAAAAATTCAATGTAAATCTGGTTGGGAGATATAGATTATTCTGTGAATATTGCAGTTACAACAATTGTCACTTTAACACTTTTGAAAAATACGCTATCTCAAATCTGTTAAGACAAATAGAACATTTTTGGATTTTTTGCGAAAAATTGTATTTTTGGCAAACAGATAAATGTTTTGAATTATATTTATAGATTTTATTTGCCTGCATATTGTGGTAAGAATTTGTAAAATCTTCAACATTTTTGAAGGTTTTCGTAGTTAGCATAAATATAGTCTGATGAGCATATCCTATCCTTTAAAATTACAATATTCCCTATTGTTCTAGGGCGTCTTTGCCTAAATTTTGCTACCAATTTAACTAACTGCATGAAGACCAGTAGAAAACTGAAAGCAAAGTGTTTCAATACCTATCTTAATTAATGTGAATATTGCATCAAAAGTAAAGGTCTTATTTACATTCTAATAAGTAGCCTACTTAAATCAACGATGACAAACGGAACAGTCTAAAATCTAACTCATTTTCCTTCAAGAGTTTGATTCAGAGTCGCTGTCAATAAGAACACTCATTGTAGAAAACACTAAACTTCGATAATATATATTTGAATTCTAATTATCTTGATCTTGTTGTAAGTCGCGGAAAAATCTTCAAAATTCGGGAAGGTTTTCGGAGTAAACTTAAAAATAGTTGGGTTAGCATAATCTAATTCTTAAATTATCGAAATTGTTGAATTTTGTTGGAGTTCCTTTACGTAAATATTCCTACAGTGTTTGCTGATTGTTATAAACTGGCGGACATTGACAAAAATTCAATGTAAATCCGGTTGGAAGTTGTAGCTTATTCTGTGAATATTGCAGTTAAAAAAATGTCACTTTAACACTCTTGAAAAATACGCTATCGCAAATCTGTTAAGACAAATAAAACATTCTTGGATTTTTTCAAAAAATTGTATTTTTGGCAAAACAGATAAATGTTTAGAATTGTATTTATAGATTTTATTTGCCTGCATATTGTGGTAAGAATTTGTAAAATCTTCGTCATTTTTGAAGGTTCTCGTAGTTAGCATGAATATAGTCTGTTGAGCATATCCGGACAACCTTTAAAATTACAATATTTCTTATTGTTCGGGAGCGTCTTTGCATAAATTTTGCTACCAATTTAACTAACTACTTTAAGACCAGTAGAAAACAGAAAGAAAAAGGTTTTAATAATTATCTTAATTAATGTGAATATTGCATCAAAGGTAAAGGTCGCTTTTACATTCTAATAAGTAGCTTTCTTAAATCAACTAAGACAAACAGAACAGTCTAAAATCTAACTCATTTTCCTTCAAGAGTTTGATTCCGAGTCGCTGTCAATAAGAACACTCATTGTAGAAAACACTAAACTTCGATAATATATATTTGAATTCTAATTATCTGGATCTCTTTTTAAGTCGCGGAAAAATCTTCAAAATTCGGGAAGGTTTTTGGAGGAAACTCTAAAAGGGTTGGGTTAGCATAATCTAAGTCTTAAATTATCGGAATTGTTGAATTTTGTTAGAGTTCCTATACGTCAATATTCCTACAGTGTTTGCAGATTGTTTTAAAACTGGCGGACATTGAGTCAAATTCAATGTAAATCTGGTTGGAGATATTGCTTATTCTGTGAATATTGCAGTTTGAAAAATACGCTATCTCAAATCTGTTAAGACAAATAAAACATTCTTGGATTTTTTTCAAAAAATTGTATTTTTGGCAAAACAGATATGTTTTGAATTATATTTATAGATTTTATTTGCCTGCATATTGTGGTAAGAATTTGTAAAATCTTCAACATTTTTGAAGGTTTTCGTAGTTAGCATAAATATAGTCTGATGAGCATATCCTATCCTTTAAAATTACAATATTCCCTATTGTTCTAGGGCGTCTTTGCCTAAATTTTGCTACCAATTTAACTAACTACTTGAAGACCAGTAGAAAACCGAAAGCAAAGTGTTTCAATACCTATCTTAATAAATGTGAATATTGCATCAAAAGTAAAGGTCAATTTTACATTCTAATAGGTAGCCTACTTAAATCAACGATGACAAACGGAACAGTCTAAAATCTAACTCATTTTCCTTCAAGAGTTTGATTCAGAGTCGCTGTCAATAAGAACACTCATTGTAGAAAATACTAAACTTCGATTTGAAGGTTTTCGTAGTTAGCATAAATATAGTCTGATGAGCATATCCTATCCTTTAAAATTACAATATTCCCTATTGTTCTAGGGCGTCTTTGCCTAAATTTTGCTACCAATTTAACTAACTACTTGAAGACCAGTAGAAAACCGAAAGCAAAGTGTTTCAATACCTATCTTAATAAATGTGAATATTGCATCAAAAGTAAAGGTCAATTTTACATTCTAATAAGTAGCCTACTTAAATCAACGATGACAAACGGAACAGTCTAAAATCTAACTCATTTTCCTTCAAGAGTTTGATTCAGAGTCGCTGTCAATAAGAACACTCATTGTAGAAAATACTAAACTTCGATAAAATATATTTGAATTCTAATTATCTGGATCTTGTTGTAAGTCGCGGAAAAAACGGGGGGGGGGGGGGTCTTCAAAATTCGGGAAGGTTTTCGGAGTAAACTTAAAAATAGTTGGGTTAGCATAATCTAAGTCATAAATTATTGGAATTGTTGAATTTTTTTAGAGTTCCTATACGTTCATATTCCTACAGTGTAT
Organism: Styela plicata; assembly: GCA_963675895.2. Lineage (NCBI taxonomy): Eukaryota > Metazoa > Chordata > Ascidiacea > Stolidobranchia > Styelidae > Styela > Styela plicata. The sequence continues at coordinate 21,261,110 of OZ023150.1, forward strand.
GCTGATTGTTATAAACTGGCGGACATTGAGACAAATTCAATGTAAATCTGGTTGGGAGATATTGCTTATTTTTTGAATATTTCAGTTACAACAATTGTCACTTTAAAACTTTTGAAAAATACGTCTTTGCCTAAATTTTGCTACCAATTTAACTAACTACTTGAAGACCAGTAGAAAACCGAAAGCAAAGTGTTTCAATACCTATCTTAATAAATGTGAATATTGCATCAAAAGTAAAGGTCAATTTTACATTCTAATAAGTAGCCTACTTAAATCAACGATGACAAACGGAACAGTCTAAAATCTAACTCATTTTCCTTCAAGAGTTTGATTCAGAGTCGCTGTCAATAAGAACACTCATTGTAGAAAATACTAAACTTCGATTTGAAGGTTTTCGTAGTTAGCATAAATATAGTCTGATGAGCATATCCTATCCTTTAAAATTACAATATTCCCTATTGTTCTAGGGCGCGTCTTTGCCTAAATTTTGCTACCAATTTAACTAACTACTTGAAGACCAGTAGAAAACCGAAAGCAAAGTGTTTCAATACCTATCTTAATAAATGTGAATATTGCATCAAAAGTAAAGGTCAATTTTGCATTCTAATAAGTAGCCTACTTAAATCAACGATGACAAACGGAACAGTCTAAAATCTAACTCATTTTCCTTCAAGAGTTTGATTCAGAGTCGCTGTCAATAAGAACACTCATTGTAGAAAATACTAAACTTCGATAAAATATATTTGAATTCTAATTATCTGGATCTTGTTGTAAGTCGCGGAAAAATCTTCAAAATTCGGGAAGGTTTTCGGAGTAAACTTAAAAATAGTTGGGTTAGCATAATCTAAGTCATAAATTATTGGAATTGTTGAATTTTTTTAGAGTTCCTATACGTTCATATTCCTACAGTGTATGCTGATTGTTATAAACTGGCGGACATTGAGAAAAATTCAATGTAAATCTGGTTGGGAGATATAGATTATTCTGTGAATATTGCAGTTACAACAATTGTCACTTTAACACTTTTGAAAAATACGCTATCTCAAATCTGTTAAGACAAATAGAACATTTTTGGATTTTTTGCGAAAAATTGTATTTTTGGCAAACAGATAAATGTTTTGAATTATATTTATAGATTTTATTTGCCTGCATATTGTGGTAAGAATTTGTAAAATCTTCAACATTTTTGAAGGTTTTCGTAGTTAGCATAAATATAGTCTGATGAGCATATCCTATCCTTTAAAATTACAATATTCCCTATTGTTCTAGGGCGTCTTTGCCTAAATTTTGCTACCAATTTAACTAACTGCATGAAGACCAGTAGAAAACTGAAATCAAAGTGTTTCAATACCTATCTTAATTAATGTGAATATTGCATCAAAAGTAAAGGTCTTATTTACATTCTAATAAGTAGCCTACTTAAATCAACGATGACAAACGGAACAGTCTAAAATCTAACTCATTTTCCTTCAAGAGTTTGATTCAGAGTCGCTGTCAATAAGAACACTCATTGTAGAAAACACTAAACTTCGATAATATATATTTGAATTCTAATTATCTTGATCTTGTTGTAAGTCGCGGAAAAATCTTCAAAATTCGGGAAGGTTTTCGGAGTAAACTTGAAAATAGTTGGGTTAGCATAATCTAATTCTTAAATTATCGAAATTGTTGAATTTTGTTGGAGTTCCTTTACGTAAATATTCCTACAGTGTTTGCTGATTGTTATAAACTGGCGGACATTGACAAAAATTCAATGTAAATCCGGTTGGAAGTTGTAGCTTATTCTGTGAATATTGCAGTTAAAAAAATGTCACTTTAACACTCTTGAAAAATACGCTATCGCAAATCTGTTAAGACAAATAAAACATTCTTGGATTTTTTTCAAAAAATTGTATTTTTGGCAAAACAGATAAATGTTTAGAATTGTATTTATAGATTTTATTTGCCTGCATATTGTGGTAAGAATTTGTAAAATCTTCGTCATTTTTGAAGGTTTCTCGTAGTTAGCATGAATATAGTCTGTTGAGCATATCCGGACAACCTTTAAAAAATTACAATATTTCTTATTGTTCGGGAGCGTCTTTGCATAAATTTTGCTACCAATTTAACTAACTACTTTAAGACCAGTAGAAAACAGAAAGAAAAAGGTTTTAATAATTATCTTAATTAATGTTAATATTGCATCAAAGGTAAAGGTCGCTTTTACATTCTAATAAGTAGCTTTCTTAAATCAACTAAGACAAACAGAACAGTCTAAAATCTAACTCATTTTCCTTCAAGAGTTTGATTCCGAGTCGCTGTCAATAAGAACACTCATTGTAGAAAACACTAAACTTCGATAATATATATTTGAATTCTAATTATCTGGATCTCTTTTTAAGTCGCGGAAAAATCTTCAAAATTCGGGAAGGTTTTCGGAGTAAACTTAAAAATAGTTGGGTTAGCATAATCTAAGTCTTAAATTATCGGAATTGTTGAATTTTGTTAGAGTTCCTATACGTCAATATTCCTACAGTGTTTGCAGATTGTTTTAAAACTGGCGGACATTGAGACAAATTCAATATAAATCTGGTTGGAGATATTGCTTATTCTGTGAATATTGCAGTTTGAAAATACGCTATCTCAAATCTGTTAAGACAAATAAAACATTCTTGGATTTTTTTCAAAAAATTGTATTTTTGGCAAAACAGATATGTTTTGAATTATATTTATAGATTTTATTTGCCTGCATATTGTGGTAAGAATTTGTAAAATCTTCAACATTTTTGAAGGTTTTCGTAGTTAGCATAAATATAGTCTGATGAGCATATCCTATCCTTTAAAATTACAATATTCCCTATTGTTCTAGGGCGTCTTTGCCTAAATTTTGCTACCAATTTAACTAACTACTTGAAGACCAGTAGAAAACCGAAAACAAAGTGTTTCAATACCTATCTTAATAAATGTGAATATTGCATCAAAAGTAAAGGTCAATTTTACATTCTAATAAGTAGCCTACTTAAATCAACGATGACAAACGGAACAGTCTAAAATCTAACTCATTTTCCTTCAAGAGTTTGATTCAGAGTCGCTGTCAATAAGAACACTCATTGTAGAAAATACTAAACTTCGATTTGAAGGTTTTCGTAGTTAGCATAAATATAGTCTGATGAGCATATCCTATCCTTTAAAATTACAATATTCCCTATTGTTTCTAGGGGCGTCTTTGCCTAAATTTTGCTACCAATTTAACTAACTACTTGAAGACCAGTAGAAAACCGAAAGCAAAGTGTTTCAATACCTATCTTAATAAATGTGAATATTGCATCAAAAGTAAAGGTCAATTTTACATTCTAATAAGTAGCCTACTTAAATCAACGATGACAAACGGAACAGTCTAAAATCTAACTCATTTTCCTTCAAGAGTTTGATTCAGAGTCGCTGTCAATAAGAACACTCATTGTAGAAAATACTAAACTTCGATAAAATATATTTGAATTCTAATTATCTGGATCTTGTTGTAAGTCGCGGAAAAATCTTCAAAATTCGGGAAGGTTTTCGGAGTAAACTTAAAAATAGTTGGGTTAGCATAATCTAAGTCATAAATTATTGGAATTGTTGAATTTTTTTAGAGTTCCTATACGTTCATATTCCTACAGTGTATGCTGATTGTTATAAATGGCGGACATTGAGACAAATTCAATGTAAATCTGGTTGGGAGATATTGCTTATTTTTTGAATATTTCAGTTACAACAATTGTCACTTTAAAACTTTTGAAAAATACGTCTTTGCCTAAATTTTGCTACCAATTTAACTAACTACTTGAAGACCAGTAGAAAACCGAAAGCAAAGTGTTTCAATACCTATCTTAATAAATGTGAATATTGCATCAAAAGTAAAGGTCAATTTTACATTCTAATAAGTAGCCTACTTAAATCAACGATGACAAACGGAACAGTCTAAAATCTAACTCATTTTCCTTCAAGAGTTTGATTCAGAGTCGCTGTCAATAAGAACACTCATTGTAGAAAATACTAAACTTCGATTTGAAGGTTTTCGTAGTTAGCATAAATATAGTCTGATGAGCATATCCTATCCTTTAAAATTACAATATTCCCTATTGTTCTAGGGCGTCTTTGCCTAAATTTTGCTACCAATTTAACTAACTACTTGAAGACCAGTAGAAAACCGAAAGCAAAGTGTTTCAATACCTATCTTAATAAATGTGAATATTGCATCAAAAGTAAAGGTCAATTTTTACATTCTAATAAGTAGCCTACTTAAATCAACGATGACAAACGGAACAGTCTAAAATCTAACTCATTTTCCTTCAAGAGTTTGATTCAGAGTCGCTGTCAATAAGAACACTCATTGTAGAAAATACTAAACTTCGATAAAATATATTTGAATTCTAATTATCTGGATCTTGTTGTAAGTCGCGGAAAAATCTTCAAAATTCGGGAAGGTTTTCGGAGTAAACTTAAAAATAGTTGGGTTAGCATAATCTAAGTCATAAATTATTGGAATTGTTGAATTTTTTTAGAGTTCCTATACGTTCATATTCCTACAGTGTATGCTGATTGTTATAAACTGGCGGACATTGAGACAAATTCAATGTAAATCTGGTTGGGAGATATTGCTTATTTTTTGAATATTTCAGTTTTGACAACAATTGTCACTTTAAAAACTTTTGAAAAATACGCTATCTCAAATCTGTTAAGACAAATAAAACATTCTTGGATTTTTTTTCAATAAATTGTATTTTTGGCAAAACAGATAAATGTTTTTGAATTATATTTATAGATTTTTATTTGCCTGCATATTGTGGTAAGAATTTGTAAAATCTTCAACATTTTTGAAGGTTTTCGTAGTTAGCATAAATATAGTCTGATGAGCATATCCTATCCTTTAAAATTTACAATATTCCCTATTGTTCTAGGGCGTCCTTTGCCTAAATTTTGCTACCAATTTAACTAACTACTTGAAGACCAGTAGAAAACCGAAAGCAAAGTGTTTCAATACCTATCTTAATTAATGTGAATATTGCATCAAAAGTAAAGGTCTCTTTTACATTCTAATAAGTAGCCTACTTAAATCAACGATGACAAACGGAACAGTGGAAAATCTAACTCATTTTCCTTCAAGAGTTTGATTCCGAGTCGCTGTCAATAAGAACACTCATTGTAGAAAAACACTAAACTTCGATAATATATATTTGAATTCTAATTATCTGGATCTTGTTTTAAGTCGCGGAAAAATCTTCAAAATTCGGGAAGGTTTTCGGAGTAAGCTAAGCTTAAAAAATAGTTGGTGTTAGCATAATCTAAGTCTTAAAATTATCGGAATTGTTGAATTTTGTTAGAGTTCCTATACGTCAATATTCCTACAGTGTTTGCTGATTGTTATAAACTGGCGGACATTGAGACAAATTCAATGTAAATCTGGTTGGGAGATATTGCTTATTCTGTGAATATTTCAGTTTGAAAAAATACGCTATCTCAAATCTGTTAAGAAAAAATAAAATATTCTTGGATTTTTTTTTAAAAAAACCGAAAGCAAAGTGTTTCATACCTATCTTAATTAATGTTGAATATTGCATCAAAAGTAAAGGTCTCTTTTACATTCTAATAAGTAGCCTACTTAAATCATCGATGAAAAACGGAACACTCTAAAAATCTAACTCATTTTCCGTTCAAGAGTTTGATTCCGAGTCGCTGTCAATAAGAACACTCATTGTAGAGAAAACACTAAATTTCGATAATATATATTTGAATTCTAATTATCTGAATCTTGTTTTAAGTCGCGGAAAAAAATCTTCAAAATTCGGGAAGGTTTTCGGAATAAACTTAAAAATAGTTGGGTTAGCATAATCAAGTCTTAAAAATTATCGGAATTGTTGAATTTTGTTAGAGTTCCTATAACGTCAATATTCCTACAGTGTTTGCTGATTGTTATAAACTGGCGGACATTGAGACAAATTCAATGTAAATCTGGTTGGGAGATATTGCTTATTCTGTGAATATTTCAGTTTGAAAAATACGCTATCTCAAATCTGTTAAGAAAAATAAAACATTCTTGGATTTTTTTCAAAAAATTGTATTTTTGTCAAAACAGATATGTTTTGAATTATATTTATAGATTTTATTTGCCTGCATATTGTGGTAAGAATTTGTAAAATCTTCAACATTTTTTGAAGGTTTTCGTAGTTAGCATAAATATAGTCTGATGAGCATATCCTATCCTTTAAAATTACAATATTCCCTATTGTTCTAGGGCGTCTTTGCCTAAATTTTGCTACCAATTTAACTAACTACTTGAAGACCAGTAGAAAACCGAAAGCAAAGTGTTTCAATACCTATCTTAATTAATGTGAATATTGCATCAGAAGTAAAGGTCTCTTTTACATTCTAATAAGTAGCCTACTTAAATCAACGATGACAAACGGAACAGTCTAAAATCTAACTCATTTTCCTTCAAGAGTTTGATTCAGAGTCGCTGTCAATAAGAACATTCATTGTAGAAAATACTAAACTTCGATAATATATATTTGAATTCTAATTATCTGGATCTTGTTGTAAGTCGCGGAAAAATCTTCAAATTTCGGGAAGGTTTTCGGAGTAAACTTTAAAAATAGTTGGGTGTTAGCATAATCTAAGTCTTAAATTATCGGAATTGTTGAATTTTTTTAGAGAGTTCCTATACGTCAATATTCCTACAGTGTTTGCTGATTGTTATAAACTGGCGGACATTGAGACAAATTCAATGTAAATCTGGTTTGGGAGTTATTTGCTTATTCTGTGAATATTGCAGTTTGAAAAATACGCTATCTCAAATCTGTTAAGACAAATAAAAACATTCTTGGATTTTTTTCAAAAAATTGTATTTTTGGCAAAACAGATATGTTTTGAATTATATTTATAGATTTTATTTGCCTGCATATTGTGGTAAGAATTTGTAAAATCTTCAACATTTTTGAAGGTTTTCGTAGTTAGCATAAATATAGTCTGATGAGCATATCCTATCCTTTAAAATTACAATATTCCCTATTGTTCTAGGGCGTCTTTGCCTAAATTTTGCTACCAATTTAACTAACTACTTGAAGACCAGTAGAAAACCGAAAAGCAAAGTGTTTCAATACCTATCTTAATTAATGTGAATATTGCATCAAAAGTAAAGGTCTCTTTTACATTCTAATAAGTAGCCTACTTAAATCAACGATGACAAACGGAACAGTCTAAAATCTAACTCATTTTCCTTCAATAGTTTGATTCAGAGTCGCTGTCAATAAGAACACTCATTGTAGAAAATACTTAACTTCGATAATATATATT
>OZ023150.1:21268520-21307161 GCA_963675895.2 Styela plicata
GTTTAGGCGTCTTGCATAAATTTTTGCTACCAATTAACTAACTACTTGAAGACCATAGAAAACGAAAGCAAAGTTTTTTTAATAATAACTTATCTTAATTAACGTGAATATTGCATCAAGAGTAAAGGTCTCTTTTACATTCGCTAGCGATAATAGCCCTACTTAAAAATCATACGATGACGAAACAGAACATTCTGAAATCTAAATTATTTTCCTTCAAGAGTTTTTATAAAAGTCGCTGGTCCAATAACAACACTCATTGTAGAAAAAACACTAAACTTCGATAATATAATATTTGAATTCTAATAATCTGAATGTTTATTGTATGTCGCGGAAAAATCTTCAAAAATTCGGGGAAGTTTTTTTTCGGAGTAAACTAGTAATTTTGTGTTAGCGAAAATTGAGTTGTTGATTAATTTAGAAGGGCATTAATCTAATTCTTAAATGTTTATCGAATATGTGAAAATTGTTGAATTTTATTGGGAGTTCCTTTACGTAGATGATATTCCTACAGTGTTTTGCTGTTTGTTTTCCAAACTGGCGGAGGGGGGACATTGAGAAAAATTTCAATGTAAATCCTGGTAGGGATTTGTAGCTTATTCCCTTGAATATTGCAGTTAAAAAAAAAATTGTTCACTTTGACACTCTTGAAAAAATACGCCATCTCAAATCTGTTAAGGACAAATATTTTTCAAAAAATTGTATTTTTGACAAAACAAAACAGATAAATGTTTTGAATTATATTTATAGGGATTTTATTTGCCTGCATATATGTGGTAAGGAATATGTAAAATCTTCGTCATTTATGAAGGTTTTTCGTAGTTAGCATAAATATAGTTAATGCTGTGTTACAAAAATTGTCACTTTATATCAATCTTGAAAAATAAGCTATCTCAAATCTGTTTAAGACAAAATTTAATAAAACATACTTTGGATTTTTTTTTTCAGAAAATTGTATTTTTTGGCAAAACGGGATAAATGTTTTAAATTATATTTATAAGATTTTATTTGCCATCATATTGTGTAAGTAAATAAGGGTAAATGCGTTTCTTCGTCACTATATTTTCTCTGACGTAACTCATTTTTGAAGGTTTTCGCAGTCAGCATGAAATATAGTCTGTTGAGCATATGACCCGGACATCCTTTAAAATTACATTATTTCTTATTGTTTCTATTAGGCGTCCTTTGCATAAATTTTGCTACCAATTTTCTAACCGGTTTCTCGTAGTTAAAGCATTAATATAGTATGTTGAGCATATTCGGACATCCTTTTAAAATTAACAATATTTCCTGTTGTTCTGGGGCGGCTTCTTTGCATAAAATTTTTGCTACCAATTTAACTAACTACTTGAAGACCAGTAGAAAACTGAAAGCAAAGTTTTTTTTTAATACTTATCTTAATTAACGTGAATATTGCATCAAAAGTAAAAGGTCTCTTTACATTCTAATAAGTAGCCTACCTTAAATCAGCGATGACAAACAGATAACAGTCTGAAATCTAAATTATTTATCCTTCAAGAGTTTTTATAAAGAGTCGCTGTCAATAAGAACAACTCATTGTAGAAATCACTAAACTTCGATAATATATATTTGAATCTAATAATCTGAATGAGTTTTATTGTAAGTCGCGGAAAAAAATCTTCAAAATTCGGGAAGGTTTTCGAAGTAAACAAAAAAATAGTTATAGGGGGTACGCATAATCTAATTCTTAAATTATCGAACTCGTTGAATTTTGTTGGAGTTTCCTTTTACGTAAATATTCCTACAGTGTTTGCTGTTTGTTATAAACTGGCGGACATTGAGAGTAAAAATTCATTGTAAATCCGGTAGGGATTTGTAGCTTATTCTTGTGAAATATTGCAATTAAAAAAATTATCACTTTGACACTCTTGGAAAAAAATGCGCCAATCTTAAATCTGTTAAGACAAATAAATTTTTTTCAAAAAATTGTATTTTTTTTTGTCCAAAACAGATAAATATCTTTTTGAATTATATTGTTATAGATTTAATTTGCCTGCATATTGTGGTAAAGAATATGTAAAAATCTTCGTCATTTATGAAGGTTTTCGCAGTTCAGCATGGGGGGGGGGGAATATAGTCAGTTGAGGCATATCCGGACATCGTTTAAAATTACATTATTTTCTTATTGTTCTAGGGCGTCTTTGCATAAATTTTTGCTACCAAATTTTACTAACCGGTTCTCGTAGTTAGCATGAATATAGTCTGTTGAGCATATTCGGACATCCTTTTAAAATTATCTACAATATTTCCTATTGTTCTAGGGTGTCTTTGCATAAATTTTGCTACCAATTTAACTAACTACTTTAAAGAAACCAGTTGAAAAAAGATAGCAAATGGGTTTGAACACTTATCTTTATTAATGTGAATATTGCAATCAAAAGTAAAGGTCTCTTTTTACAATTCTAATTAAGCTGGGAAGCCTACTTAAATCAACGATGACAAACAAACAGGTCTAAACAAAAATCTAAACTCATTTTCCTTCAAGAGTTTGTTAAAGAGTCGCTGTCAATAAGTACACTTTATTGTAGAAAACACTAAACTTCGATAATATATATTTGAATTCTAATTATCTGGGGATGTTTATTGTAAGTCGCGGAAAAATCTTCAAAAATTTGGGAAGGTTTTCGAAGTAAACTTAAAAATAGTTTGGGTTAGCATAATCTAAATTCTTAAATTATCGAAAATCGTTGAAATTTGTGTTGGAGTTCCCTTTACGTAAATATTTGTACAGTGTTTGCTGTTTGTTTATAAACTGGCATACTGGCAATACATTGAGGAAAAAAATTCAATGTAAATCCGGTAGGGATTTTGTAGCTTATTCTGTTTAATATGCAGTGTAAATAAAAAATTGTCACTTTGACCACTCTTGAAAAATACGCCCATCTCAAAAAATCTGTTAAGACAAATATTTTTTCATAAAATTGTATTTTTGACAAAACCGATAACTCTAAAAAGTTTTTGAATATATTTATAGATTTTAATTGCCTGCATATTGTGGTAAGAATTTGTAAAATCTTCGTCATTTTTGAAGGTTCTCGTAGTTAGCATGAATATAGTCTGTTTGAGCATATCCGGACATCCATTAAAATTACAATATTTCTTATTGTTCTAGGGCGGTCGTTTTTGCATAAATTTTGCTACCAATTTAACTAACTAACTTACTTGAAGACCAGTAGAAAAAAGAAACCAAATTATTTGAAACACTTATCTTAATTTAATGTGAATATTGCATCAAAGGTAAAGGTCGCTTTTACATTCTAAATAAGTAGCGTACTTTTATATCAACTAAGAAAAACAGAACAGATCTAAAATCTAACTCACTTTTTTTCTTGAAGAGTTTGATTTCAGAGTCGCTGTCAATAAGAACACACTCATTGTAAAAAAACACAAAACTTTGAAAATATATAAATGTGAATTCTAATTATCTGGAGTTGTTGTATGTAGGGTCGCGGAAAAAATCTTCAAAATTCGGGAAGGTTTTCGGAGGGAAACTTAAAAATAGGGTTGGGTTAGCATAATCTAAATCCTTAAATTAAATCTAAATTGTTGAAATTTTGTTAGACTTCCTATACGTCAATATTTCTACAGTGTTTGCTGATTTGTTATAAGCTGGCGGCGAAAATTGAGTCAACAACTTCAATGTTAAATCCGGTTGAGAGTTATTGCTTATTCTGTGGGAAATATTGCAGTACGCTATCTCAAATCTGTTAAGACAAATAAAACATTCTTGGATTTTTTTCAAAAAATTTTTATTTTTTGGCATAACAAGATAAATGTATTTTTAAATTATATTTATAGATTTTATTTGCCTGCATATTGTGGTAAGAATTTGTAAAATCTTCGACATTTTTTGAAGGTTTTCGTATTTAGCATAAATATCAGTCTGATTAGCATATCCTATCCTTTTTAAATTTACAATATTCCTTATTGTTCTAGGCCGTCTTTGCATAAATTTTTTTTGCTAGCAAATTTAACTAACTACTTGAAGACCAGTAGAAAAAACTGAAAAGCAAAATGTTTTCCCCAAATACATATCTTAATTAATGTAAATATTGCATCAAAAGTAAAGGTCGCTTTTTATATTCTAATAAGTAGTCTACTTAAATTAACGATGACAAACAGAACAGTCTACAGTCTAAAATTCTACCTCATTTTTTTTCAAGAGTTTGATTCAGAGTCGCTGGTCAATAGGAACACTCATTGTAGAAAAACACTAAAACTTCGGTAATATATTATATATGGGAAGGATTCTAATTATCTGGATGTTGTAGTAAGTCGCGGAAAAAACCTTCAAAATTCGGGAAGTTTTTCGGAGTAAACTTAAAAATTGATGGGTTTAGCATAATCTATATTCTTAAATTATCGAAAAATTTTTGAATTTTATTGGAGTTTCCTTTACGTAGATATTCCTACAGTGTTTTGCTGTTTGTTCCAAACTGGCGGACATTGAAGAAAAATTCAATGTAATTCCGGTAGGGATTTTGTAAGCTTTATTCCTTGAATATTGCAGTTAAAAAAAAAAAATTGTCCTTTTGACACTCTTGAAAATACGCCATCCCTCGCAATCTCTTTGTTAAGACAAATTTTTTTTCTGCTAAAAAATTATTGTATTTTTTGACAAAAACAGATAAATGTCATTTTTGAATTAAATGTATAGATTTTATTTGCCTGCATATTGTGGTAAGAATATGTAAAATCTTCGTCATTTATGAAGGTTTCGTAGTTAGGCATCAAAAAATATAGTTTAATGTTCTTAAAAATCAACTAAGGAAAAAACAGAAACAGCTTTCCTTACGTAAATATTCCTACATACATTGTTTGCCATGTTTGGTTATAAACTGGCGGACATGTGAAGAAAAATACAAATGTAAAATCCGGTAGGGATTTGTAGCTTATTTCTGGTGAATATTGCAGTTTAAAAAAAAATGTCATTTTGACACTCTTGAAAATTTACGCTATCTCAAATCTGTTAAGACAAATAAAACATTCTTGGATTTTTTTTCAAAAGAAATTTGTATTTTTGGCAAAACGGATAAAATGTTTTAAATAATATTTATAGATTTTTTATTTTTTGCCTGCATTTTTTTATTGTGGTAAGAATTTGTAAAAAATCTTTCGTAACATTTTTGAAGGTTTTTTTCGCAGTCAGCATGAATATAGTTCTGTTGAGCATATCCGATGGGGACATGCCTTTAAAACTTACATTATTTCTTATTGTTCTAGGGCGTCGTTTTTGCATAAAAATTTTGCTACCAATTTTACAACCGGGTCTTTTTTTACTAGAATTTTTTTCTCGTAGTTTAGCATGAATATAGTCTGTTGAGCATATCCGGATATCCTTTAAAAAAATTACAATATTTCTCATTGTTCTAGGCGTCGTCTTTGCATAAATTTTTGCTACCAATTTAACTAACTACTTGAAGACCAGTAAAAAAAAGAAAGCAAATGGTTTGAACACTTATCTTAATTAATGTGAAATATTGCATCAAAGTTCAAGGTCGTTTTTACATTCTAATAAGGTAGCCTACTTAAATCAACGATGACCAAATAAAAACAGTCTAAAATCTAACTCATTTTCCTTCAAGAGTTTATTCAGAAGTCGCTGTCAATAAAAACACTCATTGTTAAAAACATTAAACTTCGATAAATATATATTTGAAATTCTAATTATCTGGATGTTGTTGTAAAGTCGCGGAAAAATCTTCAAAATTCGGGAAGGTTTTCGGAGTAATAAACTTTAAAATAGTTTGGGGGTTAGCATAACCTAATTCTTAAATTATCGAAATTGTTGAATTTTGTTGGAGTTTTCCTTTACGTAAATATTCCTACAGTGTTTGCTGATTGTTGTTATAAAACTGACGGACATTGAGAAAAATTCAATGTAAATCCGGTTGGAAAAAAAGTTGTAGCTTTTTCTGTGAATATTGCAGTAAAAAAAATGTCACTTTAACACTCTTGAAAAATACGCTATCTCAAATCTGTTAAGACAAATAAAACATTCTTGGATTTTTTTCAAAAAATTATATTTTTGGCAAAACGGATTAATGTTTTGAATTGCATTTATAGATTTTTTATTGCCTGCATATTGTGGTAAGAATTTGTAAAATCTTCGTCATTTTTGAAGGTTCTCGTAGTTAGCATGAATATAGTCCATTGAGCATATCCGGACATCCTTTAAAATTACAATATTTCCTATTGTTCGAGGGCGTCTTTGCATAAATTTTGCTACCAATTTAACTAACTACTTTAAGACCAGTAGAAAACAGAAAGCAAAGGGTTTTAATACTTATCTTAATTAATGTGAATATTGCATCAAAGGTAAAGGTCGCTTATACATTCTAATAAGTAGCTTTCTTCAATCAACTAAGACAAACAGAACAGTCTAAAATCTAACTCATTTTCTTTCAAGAGTTTGATTTAGAGTCGCTGTCAATAAGAACACTCATTGTAGAAAACACTAAACTTCGATATTATATATTTGAATTCTAATTATCTGGATGTTGTAGTAAGTCGCGGAAAAATCTTCAAAATTCGGGAAGGTTTTTGGAGGAAACTTGAAAAGAGTTGGGTTAGCAAAATCTAAGTCTTAGATTATCGAAATTGTTGAATTTTGTTAGAGTTCCTATACGTCAATATTCCTACAGTGTTTGCTGATTGTTATAAACTGGCGGACATTGAGAAAAAATTCAATGTAAATCTTGTTGGAGAGATATTGCTTATTCCGTAATTTTGCAGTTACAACAATTTTTCACTTTAACACTTTTTGAAGAATACTCTATCTCAAATCTGTTATGACAAATAAAACATTTCTTGAATTTTTTTTTCAAAAAATTGTATTTTTTGGCAAAAAAAAACGGATAAAAAATGGTTTTAAATTATATTTATATAGATTTTATTTGCCTGCATATTGTGTTTTAAGAATTTGTAAAATCTTCGTCATTTTTGAAGGTTTTTTCGCAGTCAGCATGAATAATAGTCTGTTGAGCATATTCCGGACATCCTTTTAAAATTACATTATTTTCTTATTGTTCTAGGGCGTCTTTGCATAAATTTTTGCTACCAGTGTTACTAACCGGTTCTCGTAGTTAGCATGAATATAGTCTGTTGAGGCATGATTCGGACATCCTTTAAAATTACAATATTTCCTATTGTTCTAGGGCGTCTTTGCATAAATTTTTGCTACCAATTTAACTAACTACTTGAAGACCAGTAGAAAACTGAAAGCAAAGTGTTTTAATACATATCTTAATTAATGTGAATATTGCATCTAAAGTATAGGTCGCTTTTACATTTTAATAAGTAGCCTACTTAAATTAACGATGACAAACAGAACAGTCTAAAATCTAACTCATTTTCCTTCAAGAGTTTGATTCAGAGTCGCTGTCAATAAGAACACTCATTGTAGAACACACTAAACTTCGATAATATATATTTGAATTCTAATTATCTGGATGTTGTTGTAAGTCGTGGAAAAATCTTCAAAATTCAGGAAGGTTTTCGGTGTAAACTTAAAAATAGTTGGGTTAGCATAATCTAATTCTTAAATTATCGAAATTGTTGAATTTTGTTGGAGTTCCTTTACTTAAATATTCCTACAGTGTTTGCTGTTTGTTATAAACTGGCGGACATTGAGAAAAATTCAATGTAAATCCGGTTGGGAGTTGTAGCTTATTATACGCTATCTCAAATCTGTTAAGACAAATAAAACATTCTAGGATTATTTTCAAAAAATTGTATTTTTGGCAAAACAGATAAATGTTTTGAATTGTATTTATAGATTTTATTTGCCTGCATATTGTGGTAAGAATTTGTAAAATCTTTCGTCATTTTTGAAGGTTCTCGTAGTTAGCATGAATATAGTCTGTTGAGCATATCCGGATATCCTTTAAAATTACAATATTTCTCATTGTTCTAGGGCGTCTTTGCATAAATTTTGCTACCAATTTAACTAACTACTTGAAGACCAGTAGAAAAAAGAAAGCAAATGGTTTGAACACTTATCTTAATTAATGTGAATATTGCATCAAAGTTAAAGGTCGTTTTTACATTCTAATAAATAGCGTTCTTAAATCAACTAAGAAAAACAGAAAAGTCTAAAATCTAACTCATTTTTCTTCAAGAGTTTGATTCAGAGTCGTTGTCAATTAGAACACTCATTGTAGAAAACACTAAACTTCGATAATATTTATTTGAATTCTAATTATCTGGATGTTGTGTGTAAAGTCGCGGAAAAAATCTTCAAAATTCGGGACGCTTTTCGGAGTAAACTTTAAAATAGTTGGGTTAGCATAATTAAATTCTTAAATTATCGAAATTGTTGAATTATATTGGAGTTCATTTACGTAAATATTCCTACATTGTCTGCTGTTTGTTATAAACTGGCGGACATTGAAAAAAATACAATGTAAATCCGGTAGGGATTTGTAGCTTATTCTGTGAATATTACAGTTAAAAAAAATGTCATTTTGACACTCTTGAAAATTACGCTATCTCAAATCTGTTAAGACAAATAAAACATTCTTGGATTTTTTTTCAAAAAATTGTATTTTTGGCAAAACGGATAAATGTTTTAAATTATATTTATAGATTTTATTTGCCTGCATATTGTGGTAAGAATTTGTAAAATCTTCGTCATTTTTGAATATTTTCGCAGTCAGCATGAATATAGTCTCTTGAGCATATCCGGACATCCTTTAAAATTACATTATTTCTTATTGTTCTAGGGCGTCTTTGCATAAATTTTGCTACCAGTTTTACTAACCGTTTTCTCGTAGTTAGCATGAATAATAAGTCTGTTGAGCATATTCGGGACATCCTTTAAAATTACAATATTTCCTATTGTTCTAGGCGTCTTTGCATAAATTTTTGCTACCAATTTTAACTAACTACTTGAAGACCAGTAGAAAACTGAAAGCAAAGTTTTTTAATACTTTATCTTAATTAACAGTGAATATTTGCATCTAAAGTAAAGGTCTCTTTTACATTCTAATAAGTAGCCTACTTAAATCAACGATGACAAACAAAACAGTCTAAAATCTAACTCATTTTCCTTCAAGAGTTTATTCAAGTCGCTGTCAATAAAAACACTCATTGTAGAAAAACACTAAACTTCGACTTAATATAATATTTGAATTCTAATTATCTGGATGTTGTTGTAAGTCGCGGAAAAATCTTCAAAATTCGGAAGGTTTTCGGAGTAAACTTAAAAATAGTTGGGTTTAGCATAACACTAATTCTTAAATTTCGATCGAAATTGGTTGAAATTTTGTTGGAGTTCCTTTTTACGTAAATATTCCTACAGTGTTTGCTGATTGTTATAAACAGACGGACATTGAGAAAAATTCAATGTAAATCCGGTTGGAAGTTGTAGCTATTTTTCTGTGAAATTGCAGTAAAAAAAAATGTCACTATTAACACTCTTGAAAAATACGCTATCACTCAAATCTGTTAAGACAAATAAAACATTCTTGGATTTTTTTCAAAAAATTATATTTTTGGCAAAAAAGGATTAATGTTTTGAATTGCAATTTATAGATTTTATTTGCCTGCATATTGTGGTAAGAATTTGTAAAATCTTCGTCAATTTTGAAGGTTCTCGTAGTTAGCATGAATATAGTCCGTTGAGCATATCCGGACATCCTTTAAAATTACAATATTTCCTATTGTTCGAGGGCGTCTTTGCATAAATTTTGCTACCATAATTTAACTAACTACTTGAAAACCAGTAGAAAACAGAAAGCAAAGGGTTTTTAATACTTATCTTAATTAATGTGAATATTGCATCAAAGGTAAAGGTCGCTTATACATTCTAATAAGTAGCTTTCTTCAATCAACTAAGACAAACAGAACAGTCTAAAATCTAACTCATTTTCCTTCAAGAGTTTGATTCAGAGTCGCTGTCAATAAGAACACTCATTGTAGAAAACACTAAACTTCGATATTATATATTTGAATTCTAATTATCTGGATGTTGTAGTAAGTCGCCGAAAAATCTTCAAAATTCGGGAAGGTTTTTTGGAGGAAATTTGAAAAGAGTTTTGGGGTTAGCATAATCTAAGTCTTAATTATCGAAAAATTGTTGAATTTTGTTAGAGTTCCTATACGTCAATATTCCTACAGTGTTTGCTGATTGTTTATAAAAAAAAAAAAAAACTGGCGGACATTGAGAAAAATTCAATGTAAATCTTGTTGAGAGATATTGCTTATTCCGTGAATTTTGCAGTTACAACAATTTTCACTTTAACACTTTTGAAGAATACGTTATCTCAAATCTGTCATGACAAATAAAACATTCTTGGATTTTTTTCAAAAAATTGTATTTTTGGCAAAAAAGATAAATGTTTTGAATTGTATTTATAGATTTTATTTGCCTGCATATTGTGGTAAGAATTTGTAAAATCTTCGACATTTCTTAAGGTTTTCGTAGTTAGCATAAATATAGTCTGATAAGCAATCCTATCCTTTAAAATTACAATATTCCCAATTTGTTCTAGGGCGTCTTTGCATAATTTTTTGCTAGCAATTTAACTAACTACTTGAAGACCAGTAGAAAACTGAAAGCAAAGTGTTTTAATACATATCTTAATTAATGTGAATATTGCATCTAAAGTATAGGTCGCTTTTACATTCTATTAAGTAGCCTACTTAAATTAACGATGACAAACAGAACAGTCTAAAATCTAACTCATTTTCCTTCAAGAGTTTGATTCAGAGTCGCTGTCAATAAGAAGACTCATTGTAGAAAGCACTAAACTTCGATAATATATATTTGAATTCTAATAATCTGAATGTTATAAGTCGCGGAAAAATCTTCAAAATTCGGGAAGGTTTTCGTAGTAAACATAAAAATAGTTGGGTTAGCATAATCTAATTCTTAAATTATCGAAATCGTCGAATTTTGTTGGTGTTCCTTTACGTAAATATTCCTACAGTGTTTGCTGTTTGTTATAAACTGGCGGACATTGAGAAAAATTCATTGTAAATTCGGTAGGGATTTGTAGCTTATTCTGTGAATATTGCAGTTAAAAAAATTATCACTTTGACACTCTTGAAAAATGCGCCATCTTAAATCTGTTAAGACAAATTTTTTTCAAAAAATTGTATTTTTGTCAAAACAGATAAATGTTTTGAATTATATTTATAGATTTTATTTGCCTGCATATTGTGGAAAGAATATGTAAAATCTTCGTCATTTTTGAAGGTTTTCGTTGTTAGCATGAATATAGTCTGTTGAGCATATCCGGACATCCTTTAAAATTACAATATTTCTCATTGTTCTAGGACGTCTTTGCATAAATTTTGCTACCAATTTAACTAACTACTTGAAGACCAGTAGAAAAAAAAAGCAAATGGTTTGAACACTAATCTTAATTAATGTGAATATTGCATCAAAGTTAAAGGTCGTTTTTACATTCTAATAAATAGCGTTCTTAAATCAACTAAGAAAAACAGAAAAGTCTAAAATCTAACTCCTTTTTCTTCAAGAGTTTGATTCAGAGTCGTTGTCAATTAGAACACTCATTGTAGAAAACACTAAACTTTGATAATAATATATTTTGAATTCTAATTATCTGGATGTTGTTGTAAGTCGCGGAAAAAAATCTTCAAAATTCGGGACGTTTTTCGGAGTAAACTTTAAAATTAGTTGGGGTTAGCATAATTAAATTCTTAAATTATCGAAATTGTTGAAATTATATTGGAGTTCCTTTACGTAAATATTCCTACATTGTTTGCTGTTTGTTATAAACTGGCGGACATTGAGAAAAAAATACTATGTAAATCCGTAGGTATTTGTAGCTTAATTCTGTGAATATTGCAGTTAAAAAAAATGTCATTTTTTGACACTCTTGAAAATTACGCCATCTCAAATCTGTTAAGACAAATTTTTTTCAAAAAATTGTATTTTTTGGGCAAAAACAGATAAATGTTTTAAATTATATTTATAGATTTTATTTGCCTGCATATTGTGGTAAGAATATGTAAAATCTTCGTCATTTATGAAGGTTTTCGTAGTTAGAATAAATATAGTTAATGCAGTTACAAAAATTGTCACTTTATCAATCTTGAAAAATACGCTATCTCAAATCTGTTAAGACAAATAAAACATTCTTGGATTTTTTTTCAAAAAATTGTATTTTTGGCAAAACGGATAAATGTTTTAAATTATATTTATAGATTTTATTTGCCTGCATATTGTGGTAAGAATTTGTAAAATCTTCGTCATTTTTGAAGGTTTTCGCAGTCAGCATGAATATAGTCTGTTGAGCATATCCGGACATCCTATAAAAATTACATTATTTCCTTATTGTTCTAGGGCGTCTTTGCATAAATTTTTGCTACCAGTTTTACTAACCGGTCTCTCGTAGTTAGCATGAATATAGTTCTGTTGAGAGCATATTCGGACATCCTTTAAAATTACAATATT
This sequence comes from Styela plicata, assembly GCA_963675895.2. Lineage (NCBI taxonomy): Eukaryota > Metazoa > Chordata > Ascidiacea > Stolidobranchia > Styelidae > Styela > Styela plicata. The sequence goes on from OZ023150.1 coordinate 21,280,966, forward strand.
TCCTATTGTTCTAGGGCGTCTTTGCATAAATTTTTGCTACCAATTTAACTAACTACTTGAAGACCAGTAGAAAACTGAAAGCAAAGTTTTTTTAATACTTGTCTTAATTAACGTGAATATTGCATCAAAAGTAAAGGTCTCTTTTACATTCTAATAAGTAGCCTACTTAAATCAACGATGACAAACAAAACAGTCTAAAATCAAACTCATTTTCCTTCAAGAGTTTATTCAGAGTCGCTGTCAATAAGAACACTCATTGTAGAAAACACTAAACTTCGATAATATTTATTTGAATTCTAATTATCTGGATGTTGTTGTAAGTCGCGGAAAAATCTTCAAATTTCGGGAAGGTTTTTGGAGTAAACTTAAAAATAGTTGGGTTAGCATAATCTAATTCTTAAATTATCGAAATTGTTGAATTTTGTTGGAGTTCCTTTACGTAAATATTCCTACAGTGTTTGCTGATTGTTATAAACTGACGGACATTGAGAAAAATTCAATGTAAATCTGGTTGGGAGATATTGCTTATTCCGTGAATATTGCAGTTACAACAATTGTCACTTTAACACTTTTGAAAAATACGCTATCTCAAATCTGTTAAGACAAATAAAACATTCTTGGATTTTTTTCAAAAAATTGTATTTTTGGCAAAACAGATGATTGTTTAGAATTATATTTATAGATTTTATTTGCCTGCATATTGTGGTAAGAATTTGTAAAACCTTCAACATTTTTGAAGGTTTTCGTAGTTAGCATAAATATAGTCTGATGAGCATATCCTATCCTTTAAAATTGCAATATTCCCTATTGTTCTAGGGCGTCTTTGCCTAAATTTTGCTACAAATTTAACTAACTACTTGAAGACCAGTAGAAAACAGAAAGCAAAGGGTTTTAATACTTATCTTAATTAATGTGAATATTGCATCAAAAGTAAAGGTCTCTTTTACATTCTAATAAGTAGCCTACTTAAATCAACGATGACAAACAAAACAGTCTAAAATCAAACTCATTTTCCTTCAAGAGTTTATTCAGAGTCGCTGTCAATAAGAACACTCATTGTAAAAAACACTAAACTTCGATAATATATATTTGAATTCTAATTATCTGGATGTTGTTGTAAGTCGCGGAAAAATCTTCAAATTTCGGGAAGGTTTTTGGAGTAAACTTAAAAATAGTTGGGTTAGCATAATCTAATTCTTAAATTATCGAAATTGTTGAATTTTGTTGGAGTTCCTTTACGTAAATATTCCTACAGTGTTTGCTGATTGTTATAAACTGACGGACATTGAGAAAAATTCAATGTAAATCCGGTTGCAAGTTGTAGCTTTTTCTGTGAATATTGCAGTAAAAAAAATGTCACTTTGGCACTCATGAAAAATAAGCTATCTCAAATCTGTTGAGACAAATAAAACATTCTTGGATTTTTATTAAAAAATTATATTTTTGGCAAAACAGATAAATGTTTTGAATTGTATTTATAGATTTTATTTGCCTGCATATTGTGGTAAGAATTTGTAAAATCTTCGTCATTTTTGAAGGTTTTCGCAGTCGGCATGAATATAGTCTGTTGAGCATATCCGGACATCCTTTAAAATTACATTATTTCTTATTGTTCTAGGGCGTCTTTGTATAAATTTTGCTACCAGTTTTACTAACCGGTTCTCGTAGTTAGCATGAATATAGTCTGTTGAGCATATCCGGACATCCTTTAAAATTACAATATTTCTTATTGTTCTAGGGCGTCTTTGCATAAATTTTGCTACCAATTTAACTAACTACTTGAAGACCAGTAGAAAAAGGAAAGCAAATGGTTTGAACACTTATCTTAATTAATGTGAATATTGCATCAAAGTTAAAGGTCGTTTTTACATTCTAATAAATAGCGTTCTTAAATCAACTAAGAAAAACAGAAAAGTCTAAAATCTAACTCATTTTTCTTCAAGAGTTTTATTCAGAGTCGTTGTCAATTAGAACACTCATTGTAGAAAACACTAAACTTCGATAATATATATTTGAATTCTAATTATCTGGATGTTGTTGTAAGTCGCGGAAAAATCTTCAAATTTCGGGAAGGTTTTCGGAGTAAACTTAAAAATAGTTGGGTTAGCATAATCTAATTCTTAAATTATCGAAATTGTTGAATTTTGTTGGAGATCCTTTACGTAAATATTCACACAGTGTTTGCTGATTGTTATAAACTGACGGACGTTGAGAAAAATTCAATGTAAATCCGGTTGGAAGTTGTAGTTTTTTCTGTGAATATTGCAGTTAAAAAAAAATGTCACTTTAACACTCTTGAAAAATACGCTATCTCAAATCTGTTAAGACAAATAAAACATTCTTGGATTTTTTTTCAAAAAATTGTATTTTTGGCAAAACGGATAAATGTTTTAAATTATATTTATAGATTTTATTTGCCTGCATATTGTGGTAAGAATTTGTAAAATCTTCGTCATTTTTGAAGGTTTTCGCAGTCAGCATGAATATAGTCTGTTGAGCATATCCGGACATCCTTTAAAATTACATTATTTCTTATTGTTCTAGGGCGTCTTTGCATAAATTTTGCTACCAGTTTTACTAACCGGTTCTCGTAGTTAGCATGAATATAGTCTGTTGAGCATATTCGGACATCCTTTAAAATTACAATATTTCCTATTGTTCTAGGGCGTCTTTGCATAAATTTTTGCTACCAATTTAACTAACTACTTGACGACCAGTAGAAAACTGAAAGCAAAGTTTTTTAATACTTATCTTAATTAACGTGAATATTGCATCAAAAGTAAAGGTCTCTTTTACATTCTAATAAGTAGCCTACTTAAATCAACGATGACAAACAAAACAGTCTAAAATCTAACTCATTTTCCTTCAAGAGTTTATTCAGAGTCGCTGTCAATAAGAACACTCATTGTAAAAAACACTAAACTTCGATAATATATATTTGAATTCTAATTATCTGGATGTTGTTGTAAGTCGCGGAAAAATCTTCAAAATTCGGGAAGGTTTTCGGAGTAAACCAAAAAATAGTTGGGTTAGCATAATCTAATTCTTAAATTATCGAAATTGTTGAATTTTGTTGGAGTTCCTTTACGTAAATATTCCTACAGTGTTTCCTGATTGTTATAAACTGACGGACATTGAGAAAAATTCAATGTAAATCCGGTTGGAAGTTGTAGCTTTTTCTGTGAATATTGCAGTAAAAAAATGTCACTTTAACACTCTTGAAAAATACGCTATCCCAAATCTGTTAAGACAAATAAAACATTCTTGGATTTTTTTCAAAATATTATATTTTTGGCAAAACAGATAAATGTTTTGAATTGCATTTATAGATTTTATTTGCCTGCATATTGTGGAAAGAATTTGTAAAATCTTCGTCATTTTTGAAGGTTTTCGCAGTCAGCATGAATATAGTCTGTTGAGCATATCCGGACATCCTTTAAAATTACATTATTTCTTATTGTTCGAGGGCGTCTTTGCATAAATTTTGCTACCAATTTAACTAACTACTTGAAGACCAGTAGAAAACAGAAAGCAAAGAGTTTTATTACTTATATTAATTAATGTAAATATTGCATCAAAAGTAAAGGTCGCTTTTACATTCTAATAAGTAACTTTCTTAAACCAACGATGACCAACAGAACAGTCTAAAATCTAACTCATTTTCCTTCAAGAGTTTGATTCAGAGTCGCTGTCAATAAGAACACTCATTGTAGAAAACACTAAACTTCGATAATATATATTTGAATTCTAATTATCTGGATGTTGTAGTAAGTCGCGGAAAAATCTTCAAAATTCTGGAAGGTTTTTGGAGGAAACTTAAAAAGAGTTGGGTTAGCAGTCTTAAATTATCGAAATTGTTGAATTTTGTTAGAGTTCCTTTACGTCAATATTCCTACAGTGTTTGCTGATTGTTTTAAACTGGCGGACATTGAGAAAAATTCAATGTAAATCTGGTTGGGAGATATTGCTTATTCCGTGAATATTGCAGTTACAACAATTGTCACTTTAACACTTTTGAAAAATACGCTATCTCAAATCTGTTGAGACAAATAAAACATTCTTGGATTTTTTTCAAAAAATTGTATTTTTGGCAAAACAGATAAATGTTTAGAATTATATTTATAGATTTTCTATGCCTGCATATTGTGGTAAGAATTTGTAAAACCTTCAACATTTTTGAAGGTTTTCGTAGTTAGCATAAATATAGTCTGATGAGCATATCCTATCCTTTAAAATTACAATATTCCCTATTGTTCTAGGGCGTCTTTGCCTAAATTTTGCTACCAATTTAACGAACTACTCGAAACCAGTAGAAAACTGAAAGCAAAGTGTTTTAATACTTATCTTAATTAATGTGAATATTGCATCAAAAGTAAAGGTCTCTTTTACATTCTAATAAGTAGCCTACTTAAATCAACGATGACAAACAGAACAGTCAAAAATCTAACTCATTTTCCTTCAAGAGTTTGATTGAGAGTCGCTGTCAATAAGAACACTCATTGTGGAAAACACTAAACTTCGATAATATATATTTGAATTCTAATTATCTGGATGTTGTTGTAAGTCGCGGAAAAATCTTCAAAATTCGGGAAGGTTTTCGGAGTAAACTTAAAAATAGTTGGGTTAGCATAATCTAATTCTTAAATTATCGAAATTGTTGAATTTTGTTGGAGATCCTTTACGTAAATATTCACACAGTGTTTGCTGATTGTTATAAACTGACGGACGTTGAGAAAAATTCAATGTAAATCCGGTTGGAAGTTGTAGTTTTTTCTGTGAATATTGCAGTAAAAAAAAATGTCACTTTAACACTCTTGAAAAATACGCTATCTCAAATCTGTTAAGACAAATAAAACATTCTTGGATTTTTTTCAAAAAATTATATTTTTGGCAAAACAGATTAATGTTTTGAATTGCATTTATAGATTTTATTTGCCTGCATATTGTGGTAAGAATTTGTAAAATCTTCGTCATTTTTGAAGGTTCTCGTAGTTAGCATGAATATAGTCCGTTGAGCATATCCGGACATCCTTTAAAATTAAGATATTTTCTATTGTTCGAGGGCGTCTTTGCATAAATTTTGCTACCAATTTAACTAACTACTTGAAGACCAGTAGAAAACAAAAAGCTAAGGGTTTTAATACTTATCTTAATTAATGTGAATATTGCATCAAAGGTAAAGGTCGCTTTTACATTCTAATAAGTAGCTTTCTTTAATCAACTAAGACAAACAGAACAGTCTAAAATCTAACTCATTTTTCTTCAAAAGTTTGATTCAGAGTCGCTGTCAATAAGAACACTCATTGTAGAAAACACTAAACTTCGATAATATATATTTGAATTCTAATTATCTGGATGTTGTAGTAAGTCGAGGAAAAATCTTTAAAATTCGGGAAGGTTTTTGGAGGAAACTTGAAAAGAGTTGAGTTAGCATAATCTAAGTCTTAAATTATCGAAATTGTTGAATTTTGTTAGAGTTCCTATACGTCAATATTCCTACAGTGTTTGCTGATTGTTATAAACTGGCGGACATTGAGAAAAATTCAATATAAATCTTGTTGAGAGATATTGCTTATTCCGTGAATTTTGCAGTTACAACAATTTTCACTTTAACACTTTTGAAGAATACGCTATCTCAAATCTGTTATGACAAACAAAACATTCTTGGATTTTTTTCAAAAAATTTTATTTTTGGCAAAAAAGATAAATTTTTTGAATTGTATTTATAGATTTTATTTGCCTGCATATTGTGGTAAGAATTTGTAAAATCTTCAACATTTTTGAAGGTTTTTGTACTTAGCATAAATATAGTCTTATGAGTATTTCCTATCCTTTAAAATTACAATATTCCCTATTGTTCAAGGGCGTCTTTGCATAAATTTTGCTACCAATTTAACTAACTACTTGAAAACCAGTTGAAAACTGAAAGCAAAGTGTTTCAATACTTATCTTCATTAATGTGAATATTGCATCAAAAGTAAAGGTCTCTTTTACATTCTAATAAGTAGCCTACTTAAATCAACGATAAAAAACAGAACAGTCTAAAATCTAACTCATTTTCCTTCAAGAGTTTGATTCAGAGTCGCTGTCAATAAGAACACTCATTGTGGAAAACACCAAACTTCGATAATATATATTTCAATTCTAATTATCTGGATGTTGTTGGAAGTCGCGGATAAATCTTCAAAATTTGGGAAGGTTTTCGGAGTAAACTAATAAATAGTTGGGTGAGCATAATCTAATTCTTAAATTATCGAAATTTTTGAATTTTACTGGATTTCCTTTACGTAAATATTCCTACAGTGTTTGCTGATTGTTATAAACTGGCGGACATTGAGAAAAATTCAATGTAAATCCGGTTGCAAGTTGTAGCTTATTCTGTGAATATTGCAGTAAAAAAATGTCACTTTAGCACTCTTGAAAAATAAGCTATCTCAAATCTGTTAAGACAAATAAAACATTCTTGGATTTTTATTAAAAAAATATATTTTTGGCAAAACAGATAAATGTTTTGAATTGTATTTATAGATTTTATTTGCCTGCATATTGTGGTAAGAATTTGTAAAATCTTCGTCATTTTTGAAGGTTTTCGCAGTCAGCATGAATATAGTCTGTTGAGCATATCCGCCCATCCTTTAAAATTACAATATTTCTTATTGTTCGAGGGCGTGTTTGCATAAATTTTGCTACCAATTTAACTAACTACTTGAAGACCAGTAGAAAACAGAAAGCAAAGGGTTTTAATACTTATCTTAATTAATGTGAATATTGCATCAAAAGTAAAGGTCGCTTTTACATTCTAATAAGTAGCTTTCTTAAATCAACGATGACAAACAGAACAGTCTAATATCTAGCTCATTTTCCTTCAAGAGTTTGATTCAGAGTCGCTGTCAATAAGAACACTCATTGTAGAAAACACTAAACTTCGATAATATATATTTCAATTCTAATTATCTGGTTGTTGTAGTCAGTTGCGGAAAAATCTTCAAAATTCGGGAAGGTTTTTGAAGGAAAATTAAAAAAAATTTGGGTTAGCATAATCTAAGTCTTAAATTTTCGAAATTGTTGAATTTTGTTAGAGTTCCTATACGTCAATATTCCTAAAGTGTTTGCTGATTGTTATAAACTGGCGGACATTGAGAAATATTCAATGTAAATCTGGTTGGGAGATATTGCTTATTCCGTGAATTTTGCAGTTACAACAATTGTTACTTTAACACTTTTGAAAAATACGCAAATCTGTTAAGACAAATAAAACATTCTTGGATTTTTTTCAAAAAATTGTATTTTTGGCAAAACAGATAAATGTTTTGAATTATATTTATAGATTTTATTTGCCTGAATATTGTGGTAAGAATTTGTAAAATCTTCAACATTTTTGAAGGTTTTCGCAGTTAGCATAAATATAGTCTGATGAGCATATCCTATCCTTTAAAATTACAATATTCCCTATTGTTCTAGGGCGTCTTTGCCTAAATTTTGCTACCAATTTATCTAACTACTTGAAGACCAGTAGAAAACTGAAAGCAAAGTGTTTTAATACGTATCTTAATTAATGTGAATATTGCATCAAAAGTAAAGGTTTCTTTTACATTCTAATAAGTAGCCTACTTAAATCAACGATGACTAACAGAACAGTCTAAAATCTAACTCATTTTCCTTCAAGAGTTTGATTCAGAGTCGCTGTCAATAAGAACACTCATTGTAGAAAACACTAAACTTCGATAATATATATTTCAATAATTATTATCTGGATGTTGTTGTAAGTCGAGGAAAAATCTTCAAAATTCGGGATGGTTTTCGGAGTAAATTTAAAAATAGTTGGGTTAGCATAATCTAATTCTTAAATTATTGAAATTGTTGAATTTTGTTAGAGTTCCTTGACGTAAATATTCCTACAGTGTTTGCTGATTGTTATAAACTGGCGGACATTGAGAAAATTTCAATGTAAATCCGGTTGGAAGTTGTAGCTTATTTTGTGAATATTGCAGTTAAAAAAATGTCACTTTAACACTCTTGAAAAATACGCTATCTCAAATCTGTTAAGACAAAAAAAACATTCTTGGATTTTTTTCAAAAAATTGTATTTTTGGCAAAACAGAAATGTTTTGAATTATATTTATAGATTTTATTTGCCTGCATATTGTGGTAAGAATTTGTAAAATCTTCTCCATTTTTGAAGGTTCTCGTAGTTAACATGAATATAGTCTGTTGAGCATATCCGGACATCTTTTAAAATTACAATATTTCTTATTGTTCGCGGGCGTCTTTGCATAAATTTTGCTACCAATTTAACTAACTACTTGAAGACCAGTAGAAAACAGAAAGCAAAGGGTTTTGAAACTTATCTTAATTAATGTGAATAGTGCATCAAAGGTAAAGGTCGTATTTACATTCTAATAAGTAGCTTTCTTAAATCATCTAAGACAAACAGAACAGTCTAAAATCTAACTCATTTTCCTTCAAGAGTTTGATTCAGAGTCGCTGTCAATAAGAACACTCATTGTAGAAAACACTAAACTTTGATAATATATATTTGAATTCTAATTATCTGTAAGTCGCGGAAAAATCTTCAAAATTCGGGAAGGTTTTTGGAGGAAATTTAAAAAGAGTTGGGTTAGCATAATCTAAAACTTAAATTATCGAAATTGTTGAATTTTGTTAGAGTTCCTTTACGTAAATATTCACACAGTGTTTGCTGATTGTTATAAACTGGCGGACAATGAGAAAAATTCAATGTAAATCCGGTTGGAAGTTGTAGCTTATTCTGTGAATATTGCAGTTAAAAAAATGTCACTTTAACACTCTTGAAAAATACGCTATCTCAAATCTGTTAAAACAAATAAAACGTTCTTGGATTTTTTTCAAAAAATTGTATTTTTGGCAAAACAGATAAATGTTTTGAATTGTATTTATAGATTTTATTTGCCTGCATATTGTGGTAAGAATTTGTAAAATCTTCTCCATTTTTGAAGGTTCTCGTAGTTAACATGAATATAGTCTGTTGAGCATATCCGGACATCTTTTAAAATTACAATATTTCTTATTGTTCGCGGGCGTCTTTGCATAAATTTTGCTACCAATTTAACTAACTACTTGAAGACCAGTAAAAAACAGAAAGCAAAGGGTTTTGAAACTTATCTTAATTAATGTGAATAGTGCATCAAAGGTAAAGGTCGTATTTACATTCTTATAAGTAGCTTTCTTAAATCAACTAAGACAAACAGAACAGTGTCTAAAATCTAACTCATTTTCCTTCAAGAGTTTGATTCAGAGTCGCTGTCAATAAGAGCACTCATTGTAGAAAACACTAAACTTCGATAATATATATTTGAATTCTAATTATCTGGATGTTGTAGTAAGTCGCGGAAAAATCTTCAAAATTCGGGAAGGTTTTTGGAGGAAATTTAAAAAGAGTTGGGTTAGCATAATCTAAGTCTTAAATTATCGAAATTGTTGAATTTTGTTAGAGTTCCTATACGTCAATATTCGTACAGTGTTTGCTGATTGTTATAAACTGACGGACATTGAGAAAAATTCAATGTAAATCTGGTTGGGAGATATTTCTTATTCTGTGAATATTGCAGTTACAACAATTGTCACGCAATCTCAAATCTGTTAAGACAAATAAAACATTCTTGATTTTTTTTTTAAAAAAATTGTATTTTTGGCAAAACAGATAAATGTTTTGAAATATATTTATAGATTTTATTTGCCTGCATATTGTGGTAAGAATTTGTAAAATCTTCAACATTTTTGAAGGTTTTCGTAGTGAGCATAAATATAGTCTGATGAGCATATCCTATCCTTTAAAATTACAATATTCCCTATTGTTCTAGGGGTCTTTGCCTAAATTTTGCTACCAATTTAACGAACTACTTGAAGACCAGTAGAAAACTGAAAGCAAAGTGTTTTAATACTCATCTTAATTATTGTGAATATTGCATCAAAAGTAAAGGTCTCTTTTACATTCTAATAAGTAGCCTACTTAAATCAACGATGACAAACAGAACAGTCTAAAATCTAACTCATTTTCCTTCAAGAGTTTGATTCATTGTCGCTGTCAATAAGAACACTCATTGTAGAAAACACTAAAATTCGATAATATATATTTAAATTCTAATTATCTGGATGTTGTTGTAAGTCGCGGAAAAATCTTCAAAATTCGGGAATGTTTTCGGAGTAAACTTAAAAATAGTTGGGTTAGCATAATCTAATTCTTAAATTATCGAAATTGTTGAATTTTGTTGGAGTTCCTTTACGTAAATATTCCTACAGTGTTTGCTGATTGTTATAAACAAGCGGACATTGAGAAAAATTCAATGTAAATCCGGTTGGAAGTTGTAGCTTACTCTGTGAATATTGCAGTTAAAAAAAATGTCACTTCAACACTCTTGAAAAATACGCTATCTCAAATCTGTTAAGACAAATAAAACAATATTGGACTTTTTTCAAAAAATTGTATTTTTGGCAAAACAGATAAATGTTCTGAATTGTATTTATAGATTTTATTTGCCTGCATATTGCGGTAAGAATTTGTATAATCTTCGTCATTTTGTAAGGTTTTCGTAGTTAAAATGAATATAGTCTGTTGAGCATATCCGGACATCCTTTAAAATTACAATATTTCTTATTGTTCGAGGGCGTCTTTGCATACATTTTGTTACAACTTTAACTAACTACTTGAAGACCAGTAGTAAACAGAAAGCAAAGGGTTTTAATATTTATCTTAATTAATGTGAATATTGCATCAAAAGTAAAGGTCTCTTTTATATTCTAATAAGTAGCCTACTAAAATCAACGATGACAAACAGAACAGTCTAAAATCTAACTCATTTTCCTTCAAGAGTTCGATTCAGAGTCGCTGTCAATAAGAACACTCATTGTAGAAAACACTAAACCTCGATAATATATATTTGAATTCTAATTATCTGGATGTTGTTGTAAGTCGCGGAAAAATCTTCAAAATTCGGGAAGGTTTTTGGAGTAAACTTAAAAATAGTTGGGTTAGCATAATCTAATTCTTAAATTATCGAAATTGTTGAATTTTTTGGAGTTCCTTTACGTAAATATTCACACAGTGTTTGCTGATTGTTATAAACTGGCGGACAATGAGAAAAATTCAATGTAAATCCGGTTGGAAGTTGTAGCTTATTCTGTGAATATTGCAGTTAAAAAAATGTCACTTTAACACTCTTGAAAAATACGCTATCTCAAATCTGTTAAAACAAATAAAACGTTCTTGGATTTTTTTCAAAAAATTGTATTTTTGGCAAAACAGATAAATGTTTTGAATTGTATTTATAGATTTTATTTGCCTGCATATTGTGGTAAGAATTTGTAAAATCTTCTCCATTTTTGAAGGTTCTCGTAGTTAACATGAATATAGTCTGTTGAGCATATCCGGACATCTTTTAAAATTACAATATTTCTTATTGTTCGCGGGCGTCTTTGCATAAATTTTGCTACCAATTTAACTAACTACTTGAAGACCAGTAAAAAACAGAAAGCAAAGGGTTTTGAAACTTATCTTAATTAATGTGAATAGTGCATCAAAAGTAAAGGTCGTATTTACATTCTTATAAGTAGCTTTCTTAAATCAACTAAGACAAACAGAACAGTCTAAAATCTAACTCATTTTCCTTCAAGAGTTTGATTCAGAGTCGCTGTCAATAAGAACATTCATTGTAGAAAACACTAAACTTCGATAATATATATTTGAATTCTAATTATATGGATGTTGTAGTAAGTCGCGGAAAAATCTTCAAAATTCGGGAAGGTTTTTGGAGGAAATTTAAAAAGAGTTGGGTTAGCATAATCTAAGTCTTAAATTATCGAAATTGTTGAATTTTGTTAGAGTTCCTATACGTCAATATTCGTACAGTGTTTGCTGATTGTTATAAACTGACGGACATTGAGAAAAATTCAATGTAAATCTGGTTGGGAGATATTTCTTATTCTGTGAATATTGCAGTTACAACAATTCTCACGCAATCTCAAATCTGTTAAGACAAATAAAACATTCTTGAATTTTTTTTCAAAAAAATTGTATTTTTGGCAAAACAGATAAATGTTTTGAAATATATTTATAGATTTTATTTGCCTGCATATTGTGGTAAGAATTTGTAAAATCTTCAACATTTTTGAAGGTTTTCGTAGTGAGCATAAATATAGTCTGATGAGCATATCCTATCCTTTAAAGTTACAATATTCCCTATTGTTCTAGGGGTCTTTGCCTAAATTTTGCTACCAATTTAACGAACTACTTGAAGACCAGTAGAAAACTGAAAGCAAAGTGTTTTAATACTCATCTTAATTATTGTGAATATTGCATCAAAAGTAAAGGTCTCTTTTACATTCTAATAAGTAGCCTACTTAAATCAACGATGACAAACAGAACAGTCTAAAATCTAACTCATTTTCCTTCAAGAGTTTGATTCATTGTCGCTGTCAATAAGAACACTCATTGTAGAAAACACTAAAATTCGATAATATATATTTAAATTCTAATTATCTGGATGTTGTTGTAAGTCGCGGAAAAATCTTCAAAATTCGGGAATGTTTTCGGAGTAAACTTAAAAATAGTTGGGTTAGCATAATCTAATTCTTAAATTATCGAAATTGTTGAATTTTGTTGGAGTTCCTTTACGTAAATATTCCTACAGTGTTTGCTGATTGTTATAAACAAGCGGACATTGAGAAAAATTCAATGTAAATCCGGTTGGAAGTTGTAGCTTACTCTGTGAATATTGCAGTTAAAAAAAATGTCACTTCAACACTCTTGAAAAATACGCTATCTCAAATCTGTTAAGACAAATAAAACAATATTGGATTTTTTTCAAAAAATTGTATTTTTGGCAAAACAGATAAATGTTCTGAATTGTATTTATAGATTTTATTTGCCTGCATATTGCGGTAAGAATTTGTATAATCTTCGTCATTTTGTAAGGTTTTCGTAGTTAAAATGAATATAGTCTGTTGAGCATATCCGGACATCCTTTAAAATTACAATATTTCTTATTGTTCGAGGGCGTCTTTGCATACATTTTGTTACAAATTTAACTAACTACTTGAAGACCAGTAGTAAACAGAAAGCAAAGGGTTTTAATATTTATCTTAATTAATGTGAATATTGCATCAAAGTTAAAGGTCGCTTTTACATTCTAATAAGTAGCTTTGTTAAATCAACTAAGACAAACAGAACAGTCTAAAATACAACTCATTTTTCTTCAAGAGTTTGATTCAGAGTCGCTGTCAATAAGAACGCTCATTGTAGAAAACACTAAACTTCGATAATATATATTTGAATTCTAATTATCTGGATGTTGTTGTAAGTCGCGGAAATATCTTCGAAATTCTGGAAGGTTTTTGAAGGATACCTAAAAATAGTTGGGTTAGCATAATCTAAGTCTTAAATTATCGAAATTGTTGAATTTTGTTAGAGTTCCTATACGTCAATATTTCTACAGTGTTTGCTGATTGTTATAAACTGGCGGACATTGAGAAAAATTCAATGTAAATCTGGTTGGGAGATATTGCTTATTCTGTGAATATTGCAGTTACAACAATTGTCACACTCTAACAATTTTGAACAATACGCTATCTCAAATCTGTTAAGACAAATAAAACATTCTTGGATTTTTTTCAAAAAATTGTATTTTTGGCAAAACAGATAAATGTTTTGAATTATATTTATAGATTTTATTTGCCTGCATATTGTGGTAAGAATTTGTAAAATCTTCAACATTTTTGAAGGTTTTCGTAGTTAGCATAAATATAGTCGGATGAGCATATCCTATCCTTTAAAATTACAATATTCCCTATTGTTCCAGGGCGTCTTTGCCTAAATTTTGCTACCACTTTAACTAACTACTTGAAGACCGGTAGAAAACTGAAAGCAAAGTGTTTTAATACTCATCTTAATTATTGTGAATATTGCATCAAAAGTAAAGGTCTCTTTTACATTCTAATAAGTAGCCTACTTAAATCAACGATGACAAACAGAACAGTCTAAAATCTAACTCATTTTCCTTCAAGAGTTTGATTCATTGTCGCTGTCAATAAGAACACTCATTGTAGAAAACACTAAAATTCGATAATATATATTTAAATTCTAATTATCTGGATGTTGTTGTAAGTCGCGGAAAAATCTTCAAAATTCGGGAATGTTTTCGGAGTAAACTTAAAAATAGTTGGGTTAGCATAATCTAATTCTTAAATTATCGAAATTGTTGAACTTTGTTGGAGTTCCTTTACGTAAATATTCCTACAGTGTTTGCTGATTGTTATAAACAAGCGGACATTGAGAAAAATTCAATGTAAATCCGGTTGGAAGTTGTAGCTTATTCTGTGAATATTGCAGTTAAAAAAATGTCACTTACACACTCTTGAAAAATACGCTATCTCAAATCTGTTAAGACAAATAAAACAATATTGGATTTTTTTCAAAAAATTGTATTTTTGGCAAAACAGATAAATGTTCTGAATTGTATTTATATATTTTATTTGCCTGCATATTGCGGTAAGAATTTGTAAAATCTTCGTCATTTTGTAAGGTTTTCGTAGTTAAAATGAATATAGTCTGTTGAGCATATCCGGACATCCTTTAAAATTACAATATTTCTTATTGTTCGAGGGCGTCTTTGCATACATTTTGTTACAAATTTAACTAACTACTTGAAGACCAGTAGTAAACAGAAAAGCAAAGGGTTTTAATACTTATCTTAATTAATGTGAATATTGCATCAAAGGTAAAGGTCGCTTTTACATTCTAATAAGTAGCTTTCTTAAATCAACGAAGACAAACAGAACAGTCTAAAATACAACTCATTTTTCTTCAAGAGTTTGATTCAGAGTCGCTGTCAATAAGAACGCTCATTGTAGAAAACACTAAACTTCGATAATATATATTTGAATTCTAATTATCTGGATGTTGTAGTAAGTCGCGGAAATATCTTCGAAATTCTGGAAGGTTTTTGAAGGATACCTAAAAATAGTTGGGTTAGCATAATCTAAGTCTTAAATTATCGAAATTATTGAATTTTGTTAGAGTTCCTATACGTCAATATTCCTACAGTGTTTGCTGATTGTTATAAACTGGCGGACATTGAGAAAAATTCAATGTAAATCTGGTTGGGAGATATTGCTTATTCTGTGAATATTGCAGTTACAACAATTGTCACACTCTAACAATTTTGAACAATACGCTATCTCAAATCTGTTAAGACAAATAAAACATTCTTGGATTTTTTTCAAAAAATTGTATTTTTGGCAAAACAGATAAATGTTTTGAATTATATTTATAGATTTTATTTGCCTGCATATTGTGGTAAGAATTTGTAAAATCTTCAACATTTTTGAAGGTTTTCGTAGTTAGGATAAATATAGTCGGATGAGCATATCCTATCCTTTAAAATTACAATATTCCCTATTGTTCCAGGGCGTCTTTACCTAAATTTTGCTACCATTTTAACTAACTACTTGAAGACCAGTAGAAAACTGAAAGCAAAGTGTTTTAATACTTATCTTTATTAATGTGAATATTGCATCAAAAGTAAAGGTCTCTTTTACATTCTAATAAGTATCCTACTTAAATCAACGATGACAAACAGAACAGTCTAAAATCTAACTCATTTTCCTTCAAGAGTTTGATTCATTGTCGCTGTCAATAAGAACACTCATTGTAGAAAACACTAAACTTCGATAATATATATTTGAATTCTAATTATCTGGATGTTGTTGTAAGTCGCGGAAAAATCTTCAAAATTCGGAAAGGTTTTCGGAGTAAACTTAAAAATAGTTGGGTTAGCATAATCTAATTCTTAAATTATCGAAATTGTTGAATTTTGTTGAATTTTGTTGGAGTTCCTTTACGTAAATATTCCTACAGTGTTTGCTGATTGTTATAAACTGACGGACATTGAGAAAAATTCAATGTAAATCCGGTTGGAAGTTGTAGCTTTTTCTGTGAATATTGCAGTAAAAAAATGTCACTTTAACACTCTTGAAAAATACTCTATCCCAAATCTGTTAAGACAAATAAAACATTCTTGGATTTTTTTCAAAAAATTATATTTTTGGCAAAACAGATAAATGTTTTGAATTGCATTTATAGATTTTATTTGCCTGCATATTGTGGTAAGAATTTGTAAAATCTTCGTCATTTTTGAAGGTTTTCGCAGTCAGCATGAATATAGTCTGTTGAGCATATCCGGACATCCTTTAAAATTACATTATTTCTTATTGTTCGAGGGCGTCTTTGCATAAATTTTGCTACCAATTTAACTAACTACCTTAAGACCAGTAGAAAACAGAAAGCAAAGAGTTTTAATACTTATCTTAATAAATGTGAATATTGCATCAAAAGTAAAGGTCGCTTTTACATTCTAATAAGTAGCTTTCTTAAATCAACGATTACAAACAGAACAGTCTAAAATCTAGCTCATTTTCCTTCAAGAGTTTGATTCAGAGTCGCTGTCAATAAGAACACTCATTGTAGAAAACACTAAACTTCGATAATATATATTTGAATTCTAATTATCTGGATGTTTTAGTAAGTCACGGAAAAATCTTCAAAATTCTGGAAGGTTTTTGGAGGAAACTTAAAAAGAGTTGGGTTAGCATAATCTAAGTCTTAAATTATCGAAATTGTTGAATTTTGTTGGAGTTCCTTTACGTAAATATTCCTACAGTGTTTGCTGATTGTTATAAACTGACGGACATTGAGAAAAGTTCAATGTAAATCCGGTTGGAAGTTGTAGCTTTTTCTGTGAATATTGCAGTAAAAAAAATGTCACTTTAACACTCTTGAAAAATACGCTATCCCAAATCTGTTAAGACAAATAAAACATTCTTGGATTTTTTCAAAAAATTATATTTTTGGCAAAACAGATAAATGTTTTGAATTTCATTTATAGATTTTATTTGCCTGCATATTGTGGTAAGAATTTGTAAAATCTTCGTCATTTTTGAAGGTTTTCGCAGTCAGCATGAATATAGTCTGTTGAGCATATCCGGACATCCTTTAAAATTACATTATTTCTTATTGTTCGAGGGCGTCTTTGCATAAATTTTGCTACCAATTTAACTAACTACTTGAAGACCAGTAGAAAACAGAAAGCAAAGAGTTTTAATACTTATCTTAATTAATGTGAATATTGCATCAAAAGTAAAGGTCGCTTTTACATTCTAATAAGTAGCTTTCTTAAATCAACGATGACAAACAGAACAGTCTAAAATCTAGCTCATTTTCCTTCAAGAGTTTGATTCAGAGTCGCTGTCAATAAGAACACTCATTGTAGAAAACACTAAAATTCGATAATATATATTTGAATTCTAATTATCTGGATGTTGTAGTAGGTCACGGAAAAATCTTCAAAATTCTGGAAGGTTTTTGGAGGAAACATAAAAAGAGTTGGGTTAGCATAATCTAAGTCTTAAATTATCGAAATTGTTGAATTTTGTTAGAGTTCCTATACGTCAATATTCCTACAGTGTTTGCTGATTGTTATAAACTGGCGGACATTGAGAAAAATTCAATGTAAATCTGGTTGGGAGATATTGCTTATTCCGTGAATATTGCGATTACAACAATTGTCACTTTAACACTTTTGAAAAATACGCTATCTCAAATCTGTTGAGACAAATAAAACATTCTTGGATTTTTTTCAAAAAATTGTATTTTTGGCAAAACAGATAAATGTTTAGAATTATATTTATAGATTTTATTTGCCTGCATATTGTGGTAAGAATTTGTAAAACCTTCAACATTTTTGAAGGTTTTCGTAGTTAGCATAAATATAGTCTGATGAGCATATCCTATCCTTTAAAATTGCAATATTCCCTATTGTTCTAGGGCGTCTTTGCCTAAATTTTGCTTCCAACTTAACTAACTACTTGAAGACCAGTAGAAAACAGAAAGCAAAGTGTTTTAATACTTATCTTAATTAATGTGAATATTGCATCAAAAGTAAAGGTCTCTTTTACATTCTAATAAGTAGCCTACTTAAATCAACGATGACAAAAAGAACAGTCTAAAATCTAACTCATTTTCCTTCAAGAGTTTGATTGAGAGTCGCTGTCACTAAGAACACTCATTGTGGAAAACAATAAACTTCGACAATATATATTTGAATTCTAATTATCTGGATGTTGTTGTAAGTCGCGGAAAAATCTTCAAAATTCGGGGAGGTTTTCGGAGTAAACTTAAAAATAGTTGGGTTAGCATAATCTAATTCTTAAATTATCGAAATTGTTGAATTTTGTTGGAGTTCCTTTACGTAAATATTCCTACAGTGTTTGCTGATTGTTATAAACTGACGGACATTGAGAAAAATTCAATGTAAATCCGGTTGCAAGTTGTAGCTTTTACTGTGAATATTGCAGTAAAAAAAAATGTCACTTTAGCACTCTTGAAAAATAAGCTATCTCAAATCTGTTAAGACAAATAAAACATTCTTGGATTTTTATTAAAAAATTATATTTTTGGCAAAACAGATAAATGTTTTGAATTGTATATATAGATTTTATTTGCCTGCATATTGTGGTAAGAATTTGTAAAATCTTCGTCATTTTTGAGGGTTTTCGCAGTCAGCATGAATATAGTCTGTTGAGCATATCCGGACATCCTTTAAAATTACATTATTTCTTATTGTTCTAGGGCGTCTTTGTATAAATTTTGCTACCAGTTTTACTAACCGGTTCTCGTAGTTAGCATGAATATAATCTGTTGAGCATATCCGGACATCCTTTAAAATTACAATATTTCTTATTGTTCTATGGCGTCTTTGCATAAATTTTGCTACCAATTTAACTAACTACTTGAAGATCAGTAGAAAAAAGAAAGCAAATGGTTTGAACACTTATCTTAATTAATGTGAATATTGCATCAAAGTTAAAGGTCGTTTTTACATTCTAATAAATAGCGTTCTTAAATCAACTAAGAAAAACAGAAAAGTCTAAAATCTAACTCATTTTTCTTCAAGAGTTTGATTCAGAGTCGTTGTCAATTAGAACACTCATTGTAGAAAACACTAAACCTCGATAATATATATTTGAATTCTAATTATCTGGATGTTGTTGTAAGTCGCGGAAAAATCTTCAAAATTCGGGACGTTTTTCGGAGTAAACTTTAAAATAGTTGGGTTAGCATAATTAAATTCTTGAATTATCGAAATTGTTGAATTATATTGGAGTTCCTTTACGTAAATATTCCTACATTGTTTGCTGTTTGTTATAAACTGGTGGACATTGAGAAAAATACAATGCAAATCCGGTAGGGATTTGTAGCTTATTCTGTGAATATTGCAGTTAAAAAAATGTCATTTTGACACTCTTGAAAATTACGCCATCTCAAATCTGTTAAGACAAATTTTTTTCAAAAAATTGTTATTTTTGCAAAACAGATAAATGTTTTAAATTATATTTATAGATTTTATTTGCCTGCATATTGTGGTAAGAATTTGTAAAATCATCGTCATTTTTGAAGGTTTTCGCAGTCAGCATGAATATAGTCTGTTGAGCATATCCGGACATCCTTTAAAATTACATTATTTTTTATTGTTCTAGGGCGTCTTTGCATAAATTTTGCTACCAGTTTTACTAACCGGTTCTCGTAGTTAGCATGAATATAGTCTGTTGAGCATATTCGGACATCCTTTAAAATTACAATATTTCCTATTGTTCTAGGGCGTCTTTGCATCAATTTTACCAGTTTTACAATTTAACTTAACTACTTGAAGACCAGTAGAAAACTGAAAGCAAAGTTTTTTAATACTTATCTTAATTAACGTGAATATTGCATAAAGTAAAGGTCTCTTTTACATTCTAATAAGTAGCCTACTTAAATCAACGATGACAAACAAAACAGTCTAAAATCTAACTCATTTTCCTTCAAGAGTTTATTCAGAGTCGCTGTCAATAAGAACACTCATTGTAGAAAACACTAAACTTCGATAATATATATTTGAATTCTAATTATCTGGATGTTGTTGTAAGTCGCGGAAAAATCTTCAAAATTCGGGAAGGTTTTCGGAGTAAACTTAAAAATAGTTGGGTTAGCATAATCTAATTCTTAAATTATCGAAATTGTTGAATTTTGTTGGAGTTCCTTTACGTAAATATTCCTACAGTGTTTGCTGATTGCTATAAACTGACGGACATTGAGAAAAATGCAATGTAAATTCGGTTGGAAGTTGTAGCTTTTTCTGTGAATATTGCAGTAAAAAAAATGTCACTTTAACACTCTTGAAAAATACGCTATCCCAAATCTGTTAAGACAAATAAAATATTCTTGGATTTTTTTCAAAAAATTATATTTTTGGCAAAACAGATAAATGTTTTGAATTGCATTTATAGATTTTATTTGCCTGCATATTGTGGAAAGAATTTGTAAAATCTTCGTCATTTTTGAAGGTTTTCGCAGTCAGCATGAATATAGTCTGTTGAGCATATCCCGACATCCTTTAAAATTACATTATTTCTTATTGTTCGAGGGCGTCTTTGAATAAATTTTGCTACCAATTTAACTAACTACTTGAAGACCAGTAGAAAACAAAAAGCAAAGAGTTTTAATACTTATCTTAATTAATGTGAATATTGCATCAAAAGTAAAGGTCGCTTTTACATTCTAGTAAGCAGCTTTCTTAAACCAACGATGACAAACAGAACAGTCTAAAATCTAACTCATTTTCCTTCAAGAGTTTGATTCAGAGTCGCTGTCAATAAGAACACTCATTGTAGAAAACACTAAACTTCGATAATATATATTTGAATTCTAATTATCTGGATGTTGTAGTAAGTCGCGGAAAAATCTTCAAAATTCTGGAAGGTTTTTGGAGGAAACTTAAAAAGAGTTGGGTTAGCAGTCTTAAATTATCGAAATTGTTGAATTTTGTTAGAGTTCCTTTACGTCAATATTCCTACAGTGTTTGCTGATTGTTATAAACTGGCGGACATTGAGAAAAATTCAATGTAAATCTTGTTGAGAGATATTGCTTATTCCGTGAATTTTGCAGTTACAACAATTTTCACTTTAACACTTTTGAAGAATACCCTATCTCAAATCTGTTATGACAAATAAAACATTCTTGGATTTTTTTCAAAAAATTTTATTTTTGGCAAAAAAGATAAATTTTTTGAATTGTATTTAAAGATTTTATTTGCCTGCATATTGTGGTAAGAATTTGTAAAATCTTCAACATTTTTGAAGGTCTTTGTACTTAGCATAAATATAGTCTTATGAGTATTTCCTATCCTTTATAAAATTACAATATTCCCTATTGTTCAAGGGCGTCTTTGCATAAATTTTGCTACCAATTTAACTAACTACTTGAAAACCAGTAGAAAACTGAAAGCAAAGTGTTTCAATAATTATCTTCATTAATGTGAATATTGCATCAAAAGTAAAGGTCTCCTTTACATTCTAATAAGTAGCCTACTTAAATCAACGATAACAAACAGAACAGTCTAAAATCTAACTCATTTTCCTTCAAGAGTTTGATTCAGAGTCGCTGTCAATAAGAACACTCATTGTAGAAAACACCAAACTTCGATAATATATATTTCAATTCTAATTATCTGAATGTTGTTGGAAGTCGCGGATAAATTTTCAAAATTCGGGAAGGTTTTCGGAGTAAACTTAAAAATAGTTGGGTGAGCATAATCTAATTCTTAAATTATCGAAATTTTTGAATTTTATTGGAGTTCCTTTACGTAAATATTCCTACAGTGTTTGCTGATTGTTATAAACTGGCTGACATTGAGAAAAATTCAATGTAAATCCGGTTGCAAGTTGTAGCTTATTCTGTGAATATTGCAGTAAAAAAAATGTCACTTTAGCACTCTTGAAAAATAAGCTATCTCAAATCTGTTAAGACAAAATAAACATTCTTGGATTTTTATTAAAAAATTATATTTTTGGCAAAACAGATAAATGTTTTGAATTGTATTTATAGATTTTATTTGC
Organism: Styela plicata; assembly: GCA_963675895.2. Taxonomy (NCBI): domain Eukaryota; kingdom Metazoa; phylum Chordata; class Ascidiacea; order Stolidobranchia; family Styelidae; genus Styela; species Styela plicata. The sequence goes on from OZ023150.1 coordinate 21,302,930, forward strand.
CTGCATATGGTGGTAAGAATTTGTAAAATCTTCGTCATTTTTGAAGGTTTTCGCAGTCAGCATGAATATAGTCTGTTGAGCATATCCGGACATCCTTTAAAATTACAATATTTCTTATTGTTCGAGGGCGTGTTTGCATAAATTTTGCTACCAATTTAACTAACTACTTGAAGACCAGTAGAAAACAGAAAGCAAAGGGTTTTAATACTTATCTTAATTAATGTGAATACTGCATCAAAAGTAAAGGTCGCTTTTACATTCTAATAAGTAGCTTTCTTAAATCAACGAAGACAAACAGAACAGTCTAATATGTAGCTCATTTTCCTTCAAGAGTTTGATTCAGAGTCGCTGTCAATAAGAACACTCATTGTAGAAAACACTATACTTCGATAATATATATTTCAATTCTAATTATCTGGTTGTTGTAGTAAGTTGCGGAAAAATCTTCAAAATTCGGGAAGGTTTTTGAAGAAAAATTAAAAAAAATTTGGGTTAGCATAATCTAAGTCTTAAATTTTCGAAATTGTTGAATTTTGTTAGAGTTCCTATACGTCAATATTCCTAAAGTGTTTGCTGATTGTTATAAACTGGCGGACATTGAGAAATATTCAATGTAAATCTGGTTGGGAGATATTGCTTATTCCGTGAATTTTGCAGTTACAACAATTGTCACTTTAACACTTTTGAAAAATACGCAAATCTGTTAAGACAAATAAAACATTCAATCTAATCAACAATCTAAGTCTTAAATTATCGAAATTGTTGAATTTTGTTAGAGTTCCTATACGTCAATATTCGTACAGTGTTTGCTGATTGTTATAAACTGACGGACATTGAGAAAAATTCAATGTAATTCTGGTTGGGAGATATTTCTTATTCTGTGAATATTGCAGTTACAACAATTGTCACGCTATCTCAAATCTGTTAAGGCAAATAAAACATTCTTGGATTTTTTTCAAAAAATTGTATTTTTGGCAAAACAGATAAATGTTTTGAAATATATTTATAGATTTTATTTGCCTGTATATTGTGGTAAGAATTTGTAAAATCTTCAAATTTTTGAAGGTTTTCGTAGTGAGCATAAATATAGTCTGATGAGCATATCCTATCCTTTAAAATTACAATATTCCCTATTGTTCTAGGGGTCTTTGCCTAAATTTTGCTACCAATTTAACGAACTACTTGAAGACCAGTAGAAAACTGAAAGCAAAGGGTTTTAATACTTATCTTAATTAATGTGAATATTGCATCAAAAGTAAAGGTCTCTTTTATATTCTAATAAGTAGCCTACTAAAATCAACGATGACAAACAGATCAGTCTAAAATCTAACTCATTTTCCTTCAAGAGTTTGATTCAGAGTCGCTGTCAATAAGAACACTCAATGTAGAAAACACTAAACTTCGATAATATATATTTGAATTCTAATTATCTGGATGTTGTTGTAAGTCGCGGAAAAATCTTCAAAATTCGGGAAGGTTTTCGGAGTAAACTTAAAAATAGTTGGGTTAGCATAATCTAATTCTTAAATTATCGAAATTGTTGAATTTTGTTGGAGTTCCTTTACGTAAATATTCACACAGTGTTTGCTGATTGTTATAAACTGGCGGACAATGAGAAAAATTCAATGTAAATCAGGTTGGAAGTTGTTGCTTATTCTGTGAATATTGCAGTTGAAGAAAATGTCCCTTCAACACTCTTGAAAATACGCTATCTCAAATCTGTTAAGACAAATAAAACATTCTTGGATTTTTTTCAAAAAATTGTATTTTTGGCAAAACAGATAAATGTTTTGAATTATATTTATAGATTTTATTTGCCTGCATATTGCGGTAAGAATTTGTAAAATCTTCAACATTTTTGAAGGTTTTCGTAGTTAGCATAAATATAGTCGGATGAGCATATCCTATCCTTTAAAATTACAATATTCCCTATTGTTCCAGGGCGTCTTTGCCTAAATTTTGCTACCACTTTAACTAACTACTTGAAGACCAGTAGAAAACTGAAAGCAAACTGTTTTAATACTCATCTTAATTATTGTGAATATTGCATCAAAAGTAAAGGTCGCTTTTACATTCTAATAAGTAGCTCTCTTAAATCAACTAAGACAAACAGAACAGTCTAAAATCTAACTCATTTTCCTTCAAGAGTTTGATTCAGAGTCGCTGTCAATAAGAACACTCGTTGTAGAAAACACTAAACTTCGATAATATATATTTGAATTCTAATTATCTGGATGTTGTAGTAAGTCGCGGAAAAATCTTCAAAATTCGGGAAGGTTTTCGGAGTAAATTTAAAAAGAGTTGGGTTAGCATAATCTAAGTCTTAAATTATCGAAATTGTTGAATTTTGTTAGAGTTCCTATACGTCAATATTCCTACAGTGTTTGCTGATTGTTATAAACTGGCGGACATTGGGAAAAATTCAATGTAAATCTGGTTGGGAGATATTGCTTATTCTGTGAATATTGCAGTTACAACAATTGTCACTCTAACACTTTTGAAAAATACGCTATCTCAAATCTGTTAAGACAAATAAAACATTCTTGGATTTTTTTCAAAAAATTGTTTTTTTTGGCAAAACAGATAAATGTTTTTGAATTATATTTATAGATTTTATTTGCCTGCATATTGTGGTAAGAATTTGTAAAATCTTCAACATTTTTGAAGGTTTTCGTAGTTAGCATAAATATAGTCGGATGAGCATATCCTATCCTTTAAAATTACAATATTCCCTATTGTTCCAGGGCGTCTTTGCCTAAATTTTGCTACCACTTTAACTAACTACTTGAAGATCAGTAGAAAACTGAAAGCAAAGTGTTTTAATACTCATCTTAATTATTTGGAATATTGCATCAAAAGTAAAGGTCTCTTTTACATTCTAATAAGTAGCCTACTTAAATCAACGATGACAAACAGAACAGTCTAAAATCTAACTCATTTTCCTTCAAGAGTTTGATTCATTGTCGCTGTCAATAAGAACACTCATTGTAGAAAACACTAAAATTCGATAATATATATTTAAATTCTAATTATCTGGATGTTGTTGTAAGTCGCGGAAAAATCTTCAAAATTCGGGAATGTTTTCGGAGTAAACTTAAAAATAGTTGGGTTAGCATAATCTAATTCTTAAATTATCGAAATTGTTGAATTTTGTTGGAGTTCCTTTACGTAAATATTCCTACAGTGTTTGCTGATTGTTATAAACAAGCGGACATTGAGAAAAATTCAATGTAAATCCGGTTGGAAGTTGTAGCTTATTCTGTGAATATTGCAGTTGAAAAAATGTCACTTCAACACTCTTGAAAAATACGCTATCTCAAATCTGTTAAGACAAATAAAACAATATTGGATTTTTTTCAAAAAATTGTATTTTTGGCAAAACAGATAAATGTTCTGAATTGTATTTATATATTTTATTTGCCTGCATATTGCGGTAAGAATTTGTAAAATCTTCGTCATTTTTGAAGGTTTTCGTAGTTAAAATGAATATAGTCTGTTGAGCATATCCGGACATCCTTTAAAATTACAATATTTCTTATTGTTCGAGGGCGTATTTGCATACATTTTGTTACAAATTTAAATAACTACTTGAAGACCAGTAGTAAACAGAAAGCAAAGGGTTTTAATTCTTATCTTAATTAATGTGAATATTGCATCAAAGGTAAAGGTCGCTTTTACATTCTAATAAGTAGCTTTCTTAAATCAACTAAGACAAACAGAACAGTCTAAAATACAACTCATTTTTCTTCAAGAGTTTGATTCAGAGTCGCTGTCAATAAGAACGCTCATTGTAGAAAACACTGAACTTCGATAATATATATTTGAATTCTAATTATCTGGATGTTGTTGTAAGTCGCGGAAATATCTTCGAAATTCTGGAAGGTTTTTGAAGGATACCTAAAAATAGTTGGGTTAGCATAATCTAAGTCTTAAATTATCGAAATTGTTGAATTTTGTTAGAGTTCCTATACGTCAATATTCCTACAGTGTTTGCTGATTGTTATAAACTGGCGGACATTGAGAAAAATTCAATGTAAATCTGGTTGGGAGATATTGCTTATTCTGTGAATATATTGCAGTTACAACAATTGTCACACTCTAACAATTTTGAACAATACGCTATCTCAAATCTGTTAAGACAAATAAAACATTCTTGGATTTTTTTCAAAAAATTGTATTTTTGGCAAAACAGATAAATGTTTTGAATTATATTTATAGATTTTATTTGCCTG
>OZ023150.1:21307261-21356953 GCA_963675895.2 Styela plicata
ATTCAACATTGTTATAGATGTAATATCTATAAGATACAATTCAAAAACATTTATCTGATTTACAAAAATACAATTTTTTTGAAAAAAATCCAATAAATGTTTTTATTTGTCTTAAACAGATTTGTGATAGCGTATTTTTCAAGGAGTGTTATAGTGACAATTTTTTTAACTGCAATATTCACAAGAATAAGCTACAACTTCCAACCGGATTAACGTTGAATTTTTGTCAATGTCCTCCAGTTTATAACAATCAGCAAACACTGTAGAAAATATTTACGTAAAGTAACTAAAACAAAAATTTACCAATTTCGATAATTTTAAGAATTAGATTATGCTAACCCAACTATTTTTAAGTTTACTCCGAAAACCTTCCCGAATTTTGAAGATTTTTCAGCGACTAACAACAAGATCAAGATAATTAGAATTCAAATATATATTATCGAAGTTTAGTGTTTTCTACAATGAGTGTTCTTATTGACAGCGACTCTGAATCAAACTCTTGAAGGAAAATGAGATAGATTTTAGACTGTTCCGTTTGTCATCGTTGATTTAAGTAGGCCTACTTATTAGAATGTAAAAGAGACCTTTACTTTTGATGCAATATTCACATTAATTAAGATAGGTATTGAAACACTTAGCTTTCGGTTTTTCTACTGGTCTTTAAGTAGTTAGTTAATTTGGTAGCAAAATTTAGGCAAAAGACGCCCTAGAAACAATAGAGAATATTGTAATTTTAAAGGATAGGATATGCTCATCAGACTATATTTATGCTAACTACGAAAACCTTCAAAAAAGTTGAAGATTTTACAAAATTCTTACCACAATATGCAGGCAAATAAAATCTATAAAATATAATTCAAATCATTTATCTGTTTTGTCAAAAAATACAATTTTTTGACCTAAAAAAATCCAAGAATGTTTTATTTGTCTTAACAGATTTGAGATAGCGTATTTTTCAAAAGTGTTAAAGTGACAATTGTTGTAACTGCAATATTCAAAGAATAAGCAATATCTCCCAACCAGATTTACATTTAATTTTTCTCAATGTCCGCCAGTTTATAACAATCAGCAAACACTGTAGGAATATTGACGTATAGGAACTCTAACAAAATTCAACAATTTCGATAATATAAGACTTAGATTATGCTAACCCAACTCTTTTAGAGTTTCCTCCAAAAACCTTCCCGAATTTTGAAGATTTTTCCGAGACTTAATACAACATCCAGATAATTAGAATTCAAATATATATTATCGAAGTTTAGTGTTTTCTACAATGAGTGTTCTTATTGACAGCGACTCTGAATCAAACTCTTGAAGAAAAATGAGTTAGATTTTAGACTGTTCTGTTTGTCTTAGTTGATTTAAGAAAGCTACTTATTAGAATGTAAAAGCGACCTTTACCTTTGAGGCAATATTCATATTAATTAAGATGAGTATTAAAACTCTTTGCTTTCTGTTTTCTACTGTTCTTCATGTAGTTAGTTAAATTGGTAGCAAAATTTATGCAAAGACGCCCTCAAACAATAAGAAATATTGAAATTTTAAAGGATGTCCGGATATGCTCAACAGACTATATTCATGCTAACTACGAAAACCTTCAAAAATGACAAAGATTTTACAAATTCTTACCACAATATGCAGGCAAATAAAATCTATAAATACAATTCAAAACATTTATCTGTTTTGCCAAAAATACAATTTTTTGAAAAAAATACAAGAATGTTTTATTTGTCTTAACAGATTTGTGATAGCGTATTTTTCAAGAGTGTTAAAGTGACATTTTTTTAACTGCAATATTCACAGAATAAGCTACAACTTCCAACCGGATTAACATTGAATTTTTGTCAATGTCCGCCAGTTTATAACAATCAGCAAACACTGTAGGAATATTTACGTAAAGGAACTCCAACAAAATTCAACAATTTCGATATTTTAAGAATTGGATTATGCTAACTCAACTATTTTTTTACTCCGAAAACCTTCCCGAATTTTGAAGATTTTTCCGCGACTTACAACAACATCCAGATAATTAGAATTCAAATATTTATTTTCGAAGTTTAATGTTTTCTACAATGAGTGTTCTTATTGACAGCGACTCTGAATCAAACTCTTGAAGGAAAATGAGTTAGATTTTAGACTGCTCTGTTTGTCTTAGTTGATTTAAGAAAGCTACTTATTAGAATGTAAAAGCGACCTTTACCTTTGATGCAATATTCACATTAATTAAGATAAGTATTAAAACATTTGCTTTCTGTTTTCTACTGCTCAGCGTGCAGTTGCTGGTTTTTTCACATAATATGACGCGTCCGAATAAAGCCAATGGCCCCCAGTCCCGTGCACCCCGTAATAGGGGAGGGGGTGCTAAGAATCTCACGTTCAACAATTTTTCAATTAGTTTTTCTAACGTTCGTGGGTTGAGAGGAAACTTCGTTTCTGTGGAATCATTCCTTGCGAGGAATAGTCCAGATGTCTTTGCAGTCTGCGAGACCAACCTTAATCCTGGAATCTCATCTTCTGATTTCGGGGTCGAGGGTTATTTTCCGCTCATACGCAAGGATTCTCCAATGCATATGCACGGACTAGCCGTCTACGTTCGCAGCAATCTGCCTGTAGCTCGTGCATTTGCTTTTGAGTCCACATCACTTTCGTATCTGTGCCTACGCATGTCGCTTCTGACATCGACATCATTTCTATTCTTCGTATACCGATCCCCCTCAACCCAAGATTGTTCTGTCCTGGATGACATCTCTTTGCAGATGGACAAGATTTTGATGTCTTGTCGATCTGCCAAATTTTGCATAATGGGAGATTTTAATGCCCATCACGATACCTGTTTGAATTCAGCTGCAACTGACCAGGCCGGAATTAAAACTCATAATTTCGCCATCACTGAGTCTCTGACACAGGTGGTGGATTTTATGACTAGGATCCCCGATAACCCGGCTCACTGTTCTTCCCGACTGGATCTTTGTTTTGTCTCAGATCCAGGTGATGTATTCTCCCTGGTTCTCCAGCCCCGACTTGGTACTTCAGACCACGTCATTTTGCAGCTGAGATTAAAAAATTCGACTCTCATAAGTAAAGAGTCTCCTTTTCACCGCACTTCTTATAACTACAAGGGCGGTGACTTGAACTCTTTTCGGGACTTCCTTCGCGATGTGCCGTGGAATGATGTTTTCTTGTTGCCTGCTAATGAGTGTGCGGTGGAAATCGCAGAGTGGATACGCCCTGGAATTGATGAATTCATTACTCACCGAAGAATCCAGGTGAAGCCTCACTCTGCCCCATGGTTTTCACCCGAATGCTCGGCGGCAATAGCGAAGAGAAATCATCATTTCCACCTCTATCGTCGACATCCCAACGTCAATAATAGACGACTTCACAGAAAGGCTAGAAATAATTGTAAAAGAATTTTCAGAATTGCTAGAACTCGATACATGGAATCCACTAAATCCAAAATTTCACAACAAAAATTGGGTTCCAAAGATTTTTGGAAAATAATAAATAATGTAATGAACAGGGGTAAATCTAGTATCCCTCCTCTTTTAAATGGCCCTGAAATTTTGTGTTCTTCCAGAGACAAGGCGGAGTTGTTTGCCAGGATGTTCTCTAATAACTGCAGCCTTGGTTCGGTTTCTGGTACCTCCCCACCTAATTTTCCAAATCGAACCGACGTTACATTGGAGAGCATGTCAGTAAACTCCGCTACTTGTCTCTAGAATGATTGCCAAACTCGATTCGAAACATTATCTCCTTGGTCCTGACTGCATTCCATCTGTGATTCTGAAGATTCTTTCACCAGAGTTGTCCTCTATTTTGGCCAAACTTTTTAATAAATGCTTAAAAAGAATGTACCTTCCCAAATACATGGAAATGTGCAACGATTGTGCGGGCATTCAAAAACTGTGGCGACCCGAACTGATCCTAATAAATATCGTCCAATTAGTCTCTTACCAATTATAAGTAAAAATTTTTGAATCAATTATTAATAATAAAATTTCTGGACACCTGGAGTCGCTTTGTCTCCTCACGGACAAGCAGTATGGTTTTCGTCGTTCTCGCTCTACTGCTGACTAGTTTTACAGTAATAACTGAAATAATATTTCGTGCCCTTGATCGTTGTAGGGAGGCAAAGTCGGTTGCTCTAGACATTTCTAAAGCATTTGACAGAGTTTGGCACCAATGTCTGTTGCAGAAAATTCAATCGTATGGGATTTCTGGACAAGTTTTTTCAATTGTCAAATCTTTCTCATCCAATCGTAAGATTATTGTTGTTTTGGACGTACAGCGTTCAGGTAATTATTCCATTTCATCCGGTGTCCCTCAGGGGTCAATCCTTGGTCCAACTTTGTTCTTGATATATATTAATGACCTGCCCGATAATTTTATATGTGATTTGGTAATTTACGCTGATGATACAACTCTATATTCTTGTCTCAATGAAAAATCCCTCCCGGAACAACGTCTAGCTCTGGCAAAATCACTTGAGTGTGATTTGGCCACAGTATCTAATTGGGGTGACACTTGGCAGGTAACTCTTAACTCGGAGAAGACTAAAGTTTTATCAAGTAACCGTTACACTAATACGAATGCAACCCATATTTCATTATCTGGTACTGTTCTGGAGGAATCCTTAAATATTCGTCTTGTTGGACTCACACCGTCTAAGGACATGAGTTGGAATGAATATGTCACCAGTATTGTTAAACAAGCCTCGATGAAAGTCGGTTCTCTATATCGAGCTCGCCATTATCTCACTCCCGAAATCATTCTCCATTTGTACAAATCATTGATTCGACCCTGGAGTATTGCTGTCACATTTGGGGCAGTGTCGCTGTCACTGTTCTTAGCATGCTCGATCGTATTCAAAGGCGTGTGGTCAATATGATTGGTCCTAAACTTTCCTGCAGTCTGCAAAGTTTGACACACCGCCGCAACGTTGCCTCACTATGTTTATTTTACAGATATTATAATGGTCTTTGTTCAAAGGAGCTTTCTGCTCTCGTTCCTCAGAACATAATTTTTAATCGATCAACACGATTGGCTACCAATTCGCACATATTCACTGAGGAGGTTCCACAATGTCACAAACAGTTTTATGCAAGAAGCTTTTTTCCAAGAATATCAGAACTTTGGAATTCCTTGCCTTCTTGCTGTTTTCCTAATCGCGTTGATCTACAAGGCTTTAAAACTCGCGTTAATAGACATCTATTAGGGATGGGGGTTCTTTAGTTCCTGCTCCTGCATTTTATGTAGCTCTTTGCACTTTAGTGGCTGCAGGAGAATTTTCAAGTTCGATTCTTCTTCTGCGTCCTTGCTCTGAGCGAACTTCAATAAAAAAAAAATAAATATTATAATTTTAAAGGATGTCCGGATATGCTCAAAAGACTATATTCATGCTCACAACGAAAACCTTCAAAAATGACGAAGATTTTACAAATTCTTACCACAATATGCAGGCAAATAAAATCTATAAATACAATTCAAAACATTTATCTGTTTTGCCAAAAATACAATTTTTTGAAAAAAATCTAAGAATGTTTTATTTGTCTTAACAGATTTAAGATAGCGTATTTCTCAAGAGTGTTAAAGTGACATTTTTTTAACTGCAATTTTCACAGAATAAGCTATTACTTCCAACCGGATTTACATTGAATTTTTCTCAATGTCCGCCAGTTTATGACAATCAGCAAACACTGTAGGAATATTTACGTAAAGGAACTCCAACAAAATTCAACAATTTCGATAAATTAAGAATTAGATTATGCTAACCTAACTATTTTTAAGTTTACTCCGAAAACCTTCCCGAATTTTAAAAATTTTTCCGCGACTTACAACAAGATCCAGATAATTAGAATTCAAATATATATTATCGAAGTTTAGTGTTTTCTACAATGAGTGTTCTTATTGGCAGCGACTCTGAATAAAACTCTTAAAGGAAAATGAGTTAGATTTTAGACTGTTCCGTTTGTCATTGTTGATTTAAGTAGGCTACTTATTAGAATGTAAAAGAGACCTTTACTTTTGATGCAATATTCACATTAATTAAGACAGGTATTTAAACACTTTGCTTTCAGTTTTCTACTGGTCTTCAAGTAGTTAGTTAAATTGGTAGCAAAATTTAGGCAAAGACGCCCTAGAACAATAGGGAATATTGTAATTTTAAAGGATAGGATATGCTCATCAGACTATATTTATGCTAACTACGAAAACCTTCAAAAATGTTGAAGATTTTACAAATTCTTACCACAATATGCAGGCAAATAAAATCTATAAATATAATTGAAAACATTTGACTGTTTTGCCAAAAATACAATTTTTTGAAAAAAATCCAAGAATGTTTTATTTGTCTTAACAGATTTGAGATAGCGTATTTTTCAAAAGTGTTAAAGTGACAATTGTTGTAACTGCAATATTCAAAGAATAAGCAATATCTCCCAACCAGATTTACATCGAATTTTTCTCAATGTCCGCCAGTTTATAGGAATCAGCAAACACTGTAGGAATATTGACATATAGAAACTCTAACAAAATTCAACAATTTCAATAATTTAGGACTTAGATTATGCTAACCCAACTCTTTTAGAGTCTCCTCCAAAAACCTTCCCGAATTTTGAAGATTTTTCCTCGACTTACTACAACATCTAGATAATTAGAATTTAAATATTACTATCGAAGTTTAGTGTTTCCTACAATGGGTGTTCTTATTGACAGCGACTCTGAATCAAACTCTTGAAGGAAAATGAGTTAGATTTTAGACTGTTCTGTTTGTCTTAGTTAATTTAAGAAAGCTACTTATTAGAATGTAAAAGCGACCTATACCTTTGATGCAATATTCACATTAATTAAGAAAAGTATTAAAACCCTTTGCTTTCTGTTTTCTACTGGTCTTAAAGTAGTTAGTTAAATTGGTAGCAAAATTTATGCAAAGACGCCCCGAACAATAAGAAATATTGTAATTTTAAAGGTTGTCCGGATATTCCTAACAGACTATATTCATGCTAACTACGAGAACCTTCAAAAATGACGAAGATTTTACAAATTCTTACCACAAAATGCAGGCAAATAAAATCTATAAATACAATTCTAAACATTTATCTGTTTTGCAAAAAATACAATTTTTTGAAAAAAATCCAAGAATGTTTTATTTGTCTTAACAGATTTGAGATAGCGTATTTTTCAAGAGTGTTAAAGTGACATTTTTTTTAACTGCAATATTCACAGAATAAGCTACAACTTCCAACCGGATTTACATTGAATTTTTTTCAATGTCCGCCAGTTTATAACAATCAGCAAACACTGTAGGAATATTTACGTGAGGGAACTCCAACAAAATTCAACAATTTCGATAAATTAAGAATTAGATTATGCTAACCTAACTATTTTTAAGTTTACTCCGAAAACCTTCCCGAATTTTGAAAATTTTTCCGCGACTTACAACAAGATCCAGATAATTAGAATTCAAATATATATTATCGAAGTTTAGTGTTTTCTACAATGAGTGTTCTTATTGACAGCGACTCTGAATAAAACTCTTGAAGGAAAATGAGTTAGATTTTAGACTGTTCCGTTTGTCATTGTTGATTTAAGTAGGCTACTTATTAGAATGTAAAAGAGACCTTTACTTTTGATGCAATATTCACATTAATTAAGACAGGTATTTAAACACTTTGCTTTCAGTTTTCTACTGGTCTTCAAGTAGTTAGTTAAATTGGTAGCAAAATTTAGGCAAAGACGCCCTAGAACAATAGGGAATATTGTAATTTTAAAGGATAGGATATGCCCATCAGACTATATTTAAGCTAACTACGAAAACCTTCAAAAATGTTGAAGATTTTACAAATTCTTACCACAATATGCAGGCAAATAAAATCTATAAATATAATTCAAAACATTTGACTATTTTGCCAAAAATACAATTTTTTGAAAAAAATCCAAGAATGTTTTATTTGTCTTAACAGATTTGAGATAGCGTATTTTTCAAAAGTGTTAAAGTGACAATTGTTGTAACTGCAATATTCAAAGAATAAGCAATATCTCCCAACCAGATTTACATCGAATTTTTCTCAATGTCCGCCAGTTTATAGGAATCAGCAAACACTGTAGGAATATTGAAGTATAGAAACTCTAACAAAATTCAACAATTTCGATAATTTAGGACTTAGATTATGCTAACCCAACTCTTTTAAGTCTCCTCCAAAAACCTTCCCGAATTTTGAAGATTTTTCCTCGACTTACTACAACATCCAGATAATTAGAATTTAAATATTACTATCGAAGTTTAGTGTTTTCTACAATGAGTGTTCTTATTGACAGCGACTCTGAATCAAACTCTTGAAGGAAAATGAGTTAGATTTTAGACTGTTCTGTTTTTCTTAGTTAATTTAAGAAAGCTACTTATTAGAATGTAAAAGCGACCTTTACCTTTGATGCAATATTCACATTAATTAAGAAAAGTATTAAAACCGTTTGCTTTCTGTTTTCTACTGGTCTTAAAGTAGTTAGTTAAATTGGTAGCAAAATTTATGCAAAGACGCCCCGAACAATAAGAAATATTGTAATTTTAAAGGTTGTCCGGATATTCTTAACAGACTATATTCATGCTAACTACGAGAACCTTCAAAAATGACGAAGATTTTACAAATTCTTACCACAAAATGCAGGCAAATAAAATCTATAAATACAATTCTAAACATTTATCTGTTTTGCAAAAAATACAATTATTTGAAAAAAATCCATGAATGTTTTATTTGTCTTAACAGATTTGAGATAGCGTATTTAAAGTGACATTTTTTTTAACTGCAATATTCACAGAATAAGCTACAACTTCCAACCGGATTTACATTAAATTTTTTTCAATGTCCGCCAGTTTATAACAATCAGCAAACAGTGTAGGAATATTTACGTGAAGGAACTCCAACAAAATTCAACAATTTCGATAAATTAAGAATTAGATTATGCTAACCTAACTATTTTTAAGTTTACTCCGAAAACCTTCCCGAATTTTGAAAATTTTTCCGCGACTTACAACAAGATTCAGATAATTAGAATTCAAATATATATTATCGAAGTTTAGTGTTTTCTACAATGAGTGTTCTTATTGACAGCGACTCTGAATAAAACTCTTGAAGGAAAATGAGTTAGATTTTAGACTGTTCCGTTTGTCATCGTTGATTTAAGTAGGCTACTTATTAGAATGTAAAAGAGACCTTTAATTTTGATGCAATATTCACATTAATTAGGACAGGTATTTAAACACTTTGCTTTCAGTTATCTTCTGGTCTTCAAGTAGTTAGTTAAATTGGTAGCAAAATTTAGGCAAAGACGCCCTAGACCAATAGGGAATATTGTAATTTTATAGGATAGGATATGCTCATCAGACTATATTTATGCTAACTACGAAAACCTTCAAAAATGTTGAAGATTTTGCAAATTCTTACCACAATATGCAGGCAAACAAAATCTATAAATATAATTCAAAAGATTTATCTGTTTTGCCAAAAATACAATTTTTTGAAAAAAATCCAAGAATGTTTTATTTGTCTTAACAGATTTGAGATAGAGTGACAATTGTTGTAACTGCAATATTCACAGAATAAGCAATATCTCCCAACCAGATTTACATTGAATTTTTCTCAATGTCCGCCAGTGTATAACAATCAGCAAACACTGTAGGAATATTTACGTAAAGGAACTCCAACAAAATCCAACAATTTCGATAATTTAAGAAGTAGATTATGCTAACCCAACTATTTTAAAGTTTACTCCGAAAACCTTCCCGAATTTTGAAGATTTTTCCGCGACTTACAACAAGATCCAGATAATTAGAATTCAAATATATATTATCGAAGTTTAGTGTTTTCTACAATGAGTGTTCTTATTGACAGCGACTCTGGATCAAACTACTCTTGAAGGAAAATGAGTTAGATTTTAGACTGTTCTGCTTGTCTTAGTTGATTTAAGAAAGCTACTTATTCGAATGTAAAAGCGACATTCACCTTTGATGCAATATTCATATTAATTAATATAAGTATTAAAACCCTTTGCTTTCTGTTTTCTATTGTTCTTCAAGTAGTTAGTTAAATTGGTAGCAAAATTTATGCAAAGACGCCCTCGAACAATAAGAAATATTGTAATTTTAAAGGACGTCCGGATATTCTTAACAGACTATATTCATGCTAACTACGAGAACCTTCAAAAATGACAAAGATTTTACAAATTCTTACCACAATATGCAGGCAAATAAAATCTATAAATGCAATTCAAAACATTTATCTGTTTTGCCAAAAATACAATTTTTTGAAAAAAATCCAAGAATGTTCTATATGTCTTAACAGATTTGAGATAGCGTATTTTTCAAGAGTGTTAAAGTGACATTTTTTTAACTTCAATATTCACAGAATAAGCTACAACTTCCAACCGGATTTACATTAAATTTTTCTCAATGTCCGCCAGTCTATAACAATCAGCAAACACTGTAGGAATATTTACGTAAAGGAACTCCAACAAAATTCAACAATTTCGATAATTTAAGAATTAGATTATGCTAACCCAACTATTTTTAAGTGTACTCCGAAAACCTTCCCGAATGTTGAAGATTTTTCCGCGACTTACAACAAGATCCAGATAATTAGAATTCAAATATATATTATCGAAGTTTAGTGTTTTCTACAATGAGTGTTCTTATTGACAGCGACTCTGAATCAAACTCTTGAAGGAAAATGAGTTAGATTTTAGATTGTTCCGTTTGTTATCGCTGATTTAAGTAGGCTACTTATTAGAATGTAAAAGAGACCTTTACTTTTGAAGCAATATTCACATTAATTAAGACAGGTATTTAAACACTTTGCTTTCAGTTTTCTACTGGTCTTCAAGTAGTTAGTTAAATTGGTAGCAAAATTTAGGCAAAGACGCCCTAGAACAATAGGGAATATTGTAATTTTAAAGGATAGGATATGCTCATCAGACTATATTTATGCTAACTACGAAAACCTTCAAAAATGTTGAAGATTTTACAAATTCTTACCACAATATGCAGGCAAATAAAATCTATAAATATAATTCAAAACATTTGACTGTTTTGCCAAAAATACAATTTTTTGAAAAAATCCAAGAATGTTTTATTTGTCTTAACAGATTTGAGATAGCGTATTTTTCAAAAGTGTTAAAGTGACAATTGTTGTAACTGCAATATTCAAAGAATAAGCAATATCTCCCAACCAGATTTACATCGAATTTTTCTCAATGTCCGCCAGTTTATAGGAATCAGCAAACACTGTAGGAATATTGACGTATAGAAACTCTAACAAAATTCAACAATTTCGATAATTTAGGACTTAGATTATGCTAACCCAACTCTTTTAGAGTCTCCTCCAAAAACCTTCCCGAATTTTGAAGATTTTTCCTCGACTTACTACAACATCCAGATAATTAGAATTTAAATATTACTATCGAAGTTTAGTGTTTCCTACAATGGGTGTTCTTATTGACAGCGACTCTGAATCAAACTCTTGAAGGAAAATGAGTTAGATTTTAGACTGTTCTGTTTGTCTTAGTTAATTTAAGAAAGCTACTTATTAGAATGTAAAAGCGACCTTTACCTTTGATGCAATATTCACATTAATTAAGAAAAGTATTAAAACCCTTTGCTTTCTGTTTTCTACTGGTCTTAAAGTAGTTAGTTAAATTGGTAGCAAAATTTATGCAAAGACGCCCCGAACAATAAGAAATATTGTAATTTTAAAGGTTGTCCGGATATTCCTAACAGACTATATTCATGCTAACTACGAGAACCTTCAAAAATGACGAAGATTTTACAAATTTCTTACCACAAAATGCAGGCAAATAAAATCTATAAATACAATTCTAAACATTTATCTGTTTTGCAAAAAATACAATTTTTTGAAAAAAATCCAAGAATGTTTTATTTGTCTTAACAGATTTGAGATAGCGTATTTTTCAAGAGTGTGTTAAAGTGACATTTTTTTTAACTGCAATATTCACAGAATAAGCTACAACTTCCAACCGGATTTACATTGAATTTTTTTCAATGTCCGCCAGTTTTATAACAATCAGCAAACACTGTAGGAATATTTACGTGAGGGAACTCCAACAAAATTCAACAATTTCGATAAATTAAGAATTAGATTATGCTAACCTAACTATTTTTAAGTTTACTCCGAAAACCTTCCCGAATTTTGAAAATTTTTCCGCGACTTACAACAAGATCCAGATAATTAGAATTCAAATATATATTATCGAAGTTTAGTGTTTTCTACAATGAGTGTTCTTATTGACAGCGACTCTGAATAAAACTCTTGAAGGAAAATGAGTTAGATTTTAGACTGTTCCGTTTGTCATTGTTGATTTAAGTAGGCTACTTATTAGAATGTAAAAGAGATCTTTACTTTTGATGCAATATTCACATTAATTAAGACAGGTATTTAAACACTTTGCTTTCAGTTTTCTACTGGTCTTCAAGTAGTTAGTTAAATTGGTAGCAAAATTTAGGCAAAGACGCCCTAGAACAATAGGGAATATTGTAATTTTAAAGGATAGGATATGCTCATCAGACTATATTTATGCTAACTACGAAAACCTTCAAAAATGTTGAAGATTTTACAAATTCTTACCACAATATGCAGGCAAATAAAATCTATAAATATAATTCAAAACATTTGACTGTTTTGCCAAAAATACAATTTTTTGAAAAAAATCTAAGAATGTTTTATTTGTCTTAACAGATTTGAGATAGCGTATTTTTCAAAAGTGTTAAAGTGACAATTGTTGTAACTGCAATATTCAAAGAATAAGCAATATCTCCCAACCAGATTTACATCGAATTTTTCTCAATGTCCGCCAGTTTATAGGAATCAGCAAACACTGTAGGAATATTGAAGTATAGAAACTCTTAACAAAATTCAACAATTTCGATAATTTAGGACTTAGATTATGCTAACCCAACTCTTTTAAGTCTCCTCCAAAAACCTTCCCGAATTTTGAAGATTTTTCCTCGACTTACTACAACATCCAGATAATTAGAATTTAAATATTACTATCGAAGTTTAGTGTTTTCTACAATGAGTGTTCTTATTGACAGCGACTCTGAATCAAACTCTTGAAGGAAAATGAGTTAGATTTTAGACTGTTCTGTTTTTCTTAGTTAATTTAAGAAAGCTACTTATTAGAATGTAAAAGCGACCTTTACCTTTGATGCAATATTCACATTAATTAAGAAAAGTATTAAAACCCTTTGCTTTCTGTTTTCTACTGGTCTTAAAGTAGTTAGTTAAATTGGTAGCAAAATTTATGCAAAGACGCCCCGAACAATAAGAAATATTGTAATTTTAAAGGTTGTCCGGATATTCTTAACAGACTATATTCATGCTAACTACGAGAACCTTCAAAAATGACGAAGATTTTACAAATTCTTACCACAAAATGCAGGCAAATAAAATCTATAAATACAATTCTAAACATTTATCTGTTTTGCAAAAAATACAATTTTTTGAAAAAAATCCTTGAATGTTTTATTTGTCTTAACAGATTTGAGATAGCGTATTTAAAGTGACATTTTTTTTAACTGCAATATTCACAGAATAAGCTACAACTTCCAACCGGATTTACATTAAATTTTTTTCAATGTCCGCCAGTTTATAACAATCAGCAAACAGTGTAGGAATATTTACGTGAAGGAACTCCAACAAAATTCAACAATTTTGATAAATTAAGAATTAGATTATGCTAACCTAACTATTTTTAAGTTTACTCCGAAAACCTTCCCGAATTTTGAAAATTTTTCCGCGACTTACAACAAGATCCAGATAATTAGAATTCAAATATATATTATCGAAGTTTAGTGTTTTCTACAATGAGTGTTCTTATTGACAGCGACTCTGAATAAAACTCTTGAAGGAAAATGAGTTAGATTTTAGACTGTTCCGTTTGTCATCGTTGATTTAAGTAGGCTACTTATTAGAATGTAAAAGAGATCTTTACTTTTGATGCAATATTCACATTAATTAGGACAGGTATTTAAACACTTTGCTTTCAGTTATCTTCTGGTCTTCAAGTAGTTAGTTAAATTGGTAGCAAAATTTAGGCAAAGACGCCCTAGACCAATAGGGAATATTGTAATTTTATAGGATAGGATATGCTCATCAGACTATATTTATGCTAACTACGAAAACCTTCAAAAATGTTGAAGATTTTGCAAATTCTTACCACAATATGCAGGCAAACAAAATCTATAAATATAATTCAAAACATTTATCTGTTTTGCCAAAAATACAATTTTTTGAAAAAAAAATCCAAGAATGTTTTTATTTGTCTTAACAGATTTGAGATAGAGTGACAATTGTTGTAACTGCAATATTCACAGAATAAGCAATATCTCCCAACCAGATTTACATTGAATTTTTCTCAATGTCCGCCAGTGTATAACAATCAGCAAACACTGTAGGAATATTTACGTAAAGGAACTCCAACAAAATCCAACAATTTCGATAATTTAAGAAGTAGATTATGCTAACCCAACTATTTTAAAGTTTACTCCGAAAACCTTCCCGAATTTTGAAGATTTTTCCGCGACTTACAACAAGATCCAGATAATTAGAATTCAAATATATATTATCGAAGTTTAGTGTTTTCTACAAAGAGTGTTCTTATTGACAGCGACTCTGGATCAAACTACTCTTGAAGGAAAATGAGTTAGATTTTAGACTGTTCTGCTTGTCTTAGTTGATTTAAGAAAGCTACTTATTCGAATGTAAAAGCGACATTCACCTTTGATGCAATATTCATATTAATTAATATAAGTATTAAAACCCTTTGCTTTCTGTTTTCTATTGTTCTTCAAGTAGTTAGTTAAATTGGTAGCAAAAATTTATGCAAAGACGCCCTCGAACAATAAGAAATATTGTAATTTTAAAGGACGTCCGGATATTCTTAACAGACTATATTCATGCTAACTACGAGAACCTTCAAAAATGACAAAGATTTTACAAATTCTTACCACAATATGCAGGCAAATAAAATCTATAAATGCAATTCAAAACATTTATCTGTTTTGCCAAAAATACAATTTTTTGAAAAAAATCCAAGAATGTTCTATATGTCTTAACAGATTTGAGATAGCGTATTTTTCAAGAGTGTTAAAGTGACATTTTTTTAACTTCAATATTCACAGAATAAGCTACAACTTCCAACCGGATTTACATTAAATTTTTTTCAATGTCCGCCAGTCTATAACAATCAGCAAACACTGTAGGAATATTTACGTAAAGGAACTCCAACAAAATTCAACAATTTCGATAATTTATAAATTAGATTATGCTAACCCAACTATTTTTAAGTGTACTCCGAAAACCTTCCCGAATGTTGAAGATTTTTCCGCGACTTACAACAAGATCCAGATAATTAGAATTCAAATATATATTATCGAAGTTTAGTGTTTTCTACAATGAGTGTTCTTATTGACAGCGACTCTGAATCAAACTCTTGAAGGAAAATGAGTTAGATTTTAGACTGTTCCGTTTGTTATCGCTGATTTAAGTAGGCTACTTATTAGAATGTAAAAGAGACCTTTACTTTTGAAGCAATATTCACATTAATTAAGACAGGTATTTAAACACTTTGCTTTCAGTTTTCTACTGGTCTTCAAGTAGTTAGTTAAATTGGTAGCAAAATTTAGGCAAAGACGCCCTAGACCAATAGGGAATATTGTAATTTTAAAGGATAGGATATGCTCATCAGACTATATATATGCTAACTACGAAAACCTTCAAAAATGTTGACGATTTTGCAAATTCTTACCACAATATGCAGGCAAACAAAATCTATAAATATAATTCAAAACATTTATCTGTTTTGCCAAAAATACAATTTTTTAAAAAAAATCCAAGAATGTTTTAGTGGTCTTAACAGATTTGTGATAGAGTGACAATTGTTGTAACTGCAATATTCACAGAATAAGCAATATCTCCCAACCAGATTTACATTGAATTTTTCTCAATGTCCGCCAGTGTATAACAATCAGCAAACACTGTAGGAATATTTACGTAAAGGAACTCCAACAAAATCCAACAATTTCGATAATTTAAGAAGCAGATTATGCTAACCCAACTATTTTAAAGTTTACTCCGAAAACCTTCCCGAATTTTGAAGATTTTTCCGCGACTTACAACAAGATCCAGATAATTAGAATTCAAATATATATTATCGAAGTTTAGTGTTTTCTACAAGGAGTGTTCTTATTGACAGCGACTCTGGATCAAACTACTCTTGAAGGAAAATGAGTTAGATTTTAGACTGTTCTGTTTGTCTTAGTTGATTTAAGAAAGCTACTTATTAGAATGTAAAAGCGACATTCACCTTTGATGCAATATTCATATTAATTAAGATAAGTATTAAAACCCTTTGCTTTCTGTTTTCTATTGTTCTTCAAGTAGTTAGTTAAATTGGTAGCAAAATTTATGCAAAGACGCCCTCGAACAATAAGAAATATTGTAATTTTAAAGGACGTCCGGATATTCTTAACAGACTATATTCATGCTAACTACGAGAACCTTCAAAAATGACAAAGATTTTTCAAATTCTTACCACAATATGCAGGCAAATAAAATCTATAAATGCAATTCAAAACATTTATCTGTTTTGCCAAAAATACAATTTTTTGAAAAAAATCCAAGAATGTTCTATATGTCTTAACAGATTTGAGATAGCGTATTTTTCAAGAGTGTTAAAGTGACATTTTTTTTAACTTCAATATTCAAAGAATAAGCTACAACTTCCAACCGGATTTACATTAAATTTTTCTCAATGTCCGCCAGTCTATAACAATCAGCAAACACTGTAGGAATTTTTACGTAAAGGAACTCCGACAAAATTCAACAATTTCGATAATTTAAGAATTAGATTATGCTAACCCAACTATTTTTAAGTGTACTCCGAAAACCTTCCCGAATGTTGAAGATTTTTCCGCGACTTACAACAAGATCCAGATAATTAGAATTCAAATATATATTATCGAAGTTTAGTGTTTTCTACTATGAGTGTTCTTATTGACAGCGACTCTGAATCAAACTCTTGAAGGAAAATGAGTTAGATTTTAGACTGTTCCGTTTGTTATCGCTGATTTAAGTAGGCAACTTATTAGAATGTAAAAGAGACCTTTACTTTTGATGCAATATTCACATTAATTAAGACAGGTATTTAAACACTTTGCTTTCAGTTTTCTACTGGTCTTCAAGTAGTTAGTTATATTGGTAGCAAAATTTAGGCAAAGACGCCCTAGAATATTAGGGAATATTATAATTTTAAAGGATAGGATATGCTCATCAGACTATATTTATGCTAACTACGAATACCTTCAAAAATGTTGAAGATTTTACAATTTCTTACCACAACATGAAGGCAAATAAAATCAATAAATATAGTTCAAAACATTTATCTGTTTTGCCAAAAATACAATTTTTTGAAAAAAATCCAAGAATGTTTTATTTGTCTTAACAGATTTGAGATAGCGTATTTTTCAAAAGTGTTAAAGTGACAATTGTTGTAACTGCAATATTCACAGAATAAGCAAGATCTCCCAACCAGATTTACATTGAATTTTTCTCAATGTCCGCCAGTTTATAACAATCAGCAAACACTGTAGGAATATTGACGTATAGGAACTCTAACAAAATTCAACAATTTCGATAATTTAAGACTTAGATTATGCTAACCCAACTCTTTTAGAGTGTCCTCCAAAAACCTTCTCGAATTTTGAAGATTTTTCCGCGACTTTCTACAACATCCTAATAATTAGAATTCAAATATATATTATCGAAGTTTAGTGTTTTCTACAACGAGTGTTCTTATTGACATCGACTCTGAATCAAACTCTTGAAGGAAAATGAGTTAGACTTTAGACTGTTCTTTTTGTCTTAGTTGATTTAAGAAAGCTACTTATTAAAATGTAAAAGCGACCTTTACCTTTGGTGCAATATTCACATTAATTAAGATAAGTATTAAAACACTTTGCTTTCTGTTTTTTACTGGTCTTAAAGTAGTTAGTTAAATTGGTAGCAAAATTTATGCAAAGACGCCCCCGAACAATAAGAAATATTGTAATTTTAAAGGTTGTCCGGATATGCTCAACAGACTATATTCATGCTAACTACGAGAACCTTCAAAAATGACGAAGATTTTACAAATTCTTACCACAATATGCAGGCAAATAAAATCTATAAATACAATTCTAAACATTTATCTGTTTTGCCAAAAATACAATTTTTTGAAAAAAATTCAAGAATGTTTTATTTGTCTTAACAGATTTGAGATAGCGTATTTTTCAAGAGTGTTAAAGTGACATATTTTTTAACTGCAATATTCACAGAATAAGCTATTACTTCCAACCGGATTTACACTGAATTTTTCTCAATGTCCGCCAGTTTATAACAATCAGCAAACACTGTAGAAATATTTACGTAAAGGAACTCCAAAAAATTCAACAATTTCGATAATTTAAGAATTAGATTATGCTAACCCAACTATTTTTTTACTCCGAAAACCTTCCCGAATTTTAAAGATTTTTCCGCGACTTACAACAACATCCAGATAATTAGAATTCAAATATATTATCGAAGTTTAGTGTTTTCTACAATGAGTGTTCTTATTGACAGCGACTCTGAATCAAACTCTTCAAGGAAAATGAGTTAGATTTTCGACTGTTCTGTTTGTCATCGTTGATTTAAGTAAGCTACTTATTAGAATGTAAAAGAGAGCTTTACTTAAGTATTAAAACACTTTGCTTTCAGTTTTCTACTGGTCTTCAAGTAGTTAGTTAAATTGGTAGCAAAATTTAGGCAAAGACGCCCTAGAACAATAGGGAATATTGTAATTTTAAAGGATAGGATATGCACTATATTTATGCTAACTACGAAAACCTTCAAAAATGTTGAAGATTTTACAAATTCTTACCACAATATGCATGCAAACAAAATCTATAAATATAATTCAAAACATTCATTTGTTTTTCTAAAAATACAATTTTTTGAAAAATAATCCAAGAATGTTTTATTTGTCTTAACAGATTTGAGAAAGTGTGACAATTGTTGTAACTGCAATATTCACAGAATAAGCAATATCTCCCAACCAGATTTACATTGAATTTTTCTCAATGTCCGCCAGTTTATAACAATCAGCAAACACTGTAGGAATATTGACATATAGGAACTCTAACAAAATTCAACAATTTCGATAATTTAAGAATTAGATTATGCTAACCAAACTATTTTTAAGTTTACTCCGAAAACCTTCACGAATTTTGAAGATTTTCCCGCGACTTACAACAGGATCCAGATAATTAGAATTCAAATATATATTATCGAAGTTTAGTGTTTTCTACAATGAGTGTACTTATTGACAGCGACTCTGAATCAAACTCTTGAAGGAAAATGAGGTGAATTTTAGACTGTTCCGTTTGTCATCGTTGATTTAAGTAGGCTACTTATTAGAATGTAAAAGAGACCTTTACTTTTGATGCAATATTCACATTAATTAAGATAGGTATTGAAACACTTTGCTTTCAGTTTTCTACTGGTCTTCAAGCAGTTAGTTAAATTGGTAGCAAAATTTAAGCAAAGACGCCCTAGAACAATAGGGAATATTGTAATTTTAAAGGATAGGATATACATTACCACAATATGCAGGCAAACAAAATCTATAAATATAATTCAAAACATTTATCTGTTTTGCCAAAAATACAATTTTTTGAAAAAAATCCAAGAATGTTTTATTTGTCTTAACAGATTTGAGATAGAGTGACAATTGTTGTAACTGCAATATTCACAGAATAAGCAATATCTCCCAACCAGATTTACATTGAATTTTTCTCAATGTCCGCCAGTGTATAACAATCAGCAAACACTGTAGGAATATTTACGTAAAGGAACTCCAACAAAATCCAACAATTTCGATAATTTAAGAAGTAGATTATGCTAACCCAACTATTTTAAAGTTTACTCCGAAAACCTTCCCGAATTTTGAAGATTTTTCCGCGACTTACAACAAGATCCAGATAATTAGAATTCAAATATATATTATCGAAGTTTAGTGTTTTCTACAATGAGTGTTTTTATTGACAGCGACTCTGGATCAAACTACTCTTGAAGGAAAATGAGTTAGATTTTAGACTGTTCTGCTTGTCTTAGTTGATTTAAGAAAGCTACTTATTCGAATGTAAAAACGACATTCACCTTTGATGCAATATTCATATTAATTAATATAAGTATTAAAACCCTTTGCTTTCTGTTTTCTATTGTTCTTCAAGTAGTTAGTTAAATTGGTAGCAAAATTTAAGCAAAGACGCCCTAGAACAATAGGGAATATTGTAATTTTAAAGGATAGGATATGCACTATATTTATGCTAACTACGAAAACCTTCAAAAATGTTGAAGATTTTACAAATTCTTACCACAATATGCAGGCAAACAAAATCTATAAATATAATTCAAAACATTTATTTGTTTTGCCAAAAATACAATTTTTTGAAAAATAATCCAAGAATGTTTTATTTGTCTTAACAGATTTGAGAAAGTGTGACAATTGTTGTAACTGCAATATTCACAGAATAAGCAATATCTCCCAACCAGATTTACATTGAATTTTTCTCAATGTCCGCCAGTTTATAACAATCAGCAAACACTGTAGGAATATTGACATATAGGAACTCTAACAAAATTCAACAATTTCGATAATTTAAGAATTAGATTATGCTAACCAAACTATTTTTAAGTTTACTCCGAAAACCTTCACGAATTTTGAAGATTTTTTCGCGACTTACAACAGGATCCAGATAATTAGAATTCAAATATATATTATCGAAGTTTAGTGTTTTCTACAATGAGTGTACTTATTGACAGCGACTCTGAATCAAACTCTTGAAGGAAAATGAGGTGAATTTTAGACTGTTCCGTTTGTCATCGTTGATTTAAGTAGGCTACTTATTAGAATGTAAAAGAGACCTTTACTTTTGATGCAATATTCACATTAATTAAGATAGGTATTGAAACACTTTGCTTTCAGTTTTCTACTGGTCTTCAAGCAGTTAGTTAAATTGGTAGCAAAATTTAAGCAAAGACGCCCTAGAACAATAGGGAATATTGTAATTTTAAAGGATAGGATATGCTCATCAGACTATATTTATGCTAACTACGAAAACCTTCAAAAATGTTGAAGATTTTACAAATTCTTACCACAATATGCAGGCAAATAAAATCTATAAATATAATTCAAAACATTTATCTGTTTTGCCAAAAATACAATTTTTTGAAAAAAATCCAAGAATGTTTTATTTGTCTTAACAGATTTGAGATAGCGTATTTTTCAAAAGTGTTAAAGTGACAATTGTTGTAACTGCAATATTCACAGAATAAGCAAGATCTCCCAACCAGATTTACATTGAATTTTTCTCAATGTCCGCCAGTTTATAACAATCAGCAAACACTGTAGGGATATTTACGTAAAGGAACTCTAACAAAATTCAACAATTTCGATAATTTGAGAATTAGATTATGCTAACCCAACTATTTTTTTACTCCGAAAACCTTCCCGAATTTTAAAGATTTTTCCGCGACTTACAACAACATCCAGATAATTAGAATTCAAATATATATTATCGAAGTTTAGTGTTTTCTACAATGAGTGTTCTTATTGACAGCGACTCTGAATAAAACTCTTGAAGGAAAATGAGTTAGATTTTCGACTGTTCTGTTTGTCATCGTTAATTTAAGTAAGCTACTTATTAGAATGTAAAAGAGAGCTTTACTTAAGTATTAAAACACTTTGCTCTCAGTTTTCTACTGGTCTTCAAGTAGTTAGTTAAATTGGTAGCAAAATTTAGGCAAAGACGCCCTAGAACAATAGGGAATATTGTAATTTTAAAGGATAGGATATGCTCATCAGACTATATTTATGCTAACTACGAAATCCTTCAAAAATGTTGAAGATTTTACAAATTCTTACCACAAAATGCAGGCAAACAAAATCTATAAATATAATTAAAAACATTCATTTGTTTTGCCAAAAATACAATTTTTTGAAAAAAAATCCAGGAATGTTTTATTTGTCTTAACAGATTTGAGATAGTGTGACAATTGTTGTAACTGCAATATTCACAGAATAAGCAATATCTCCCAACCAGATTTACATTGAATTTTTCTCAATGTCCGCCAATTTATAACAATCAGCAAACACTGTAGGAATATTGACGTATAGGAACTCTAACAAAATTCAACAATTTCGATAATTTAAAACTTAGATTATGCTAACCCAACACTTTTAAAGTTTCCTTCAAAAAAAGATTTTTCCGCGACTTACAAAAAGATCCAGATAATTAGAATTCAAATATATATTATCGAAGTTTAGTGTTTTCTACAATGAGTGTTCTTATTGACAGCGACTCTGAATCAAACTCTTGAAGGAAAATGAGTTAGATTTTAGACTGTTCCGTTTGTCATCGTTGATTTAAGTAGGCTACTTATTAGAATGTAAAAGAGACCTTTACTTTTGATGCAATATTCACATTAATTAATACAGGTATTTAAACACTTTACTTTCAGTTTTCTACGGGTCTTCAAGTAGTTAGTTAAATTGGTAGCAAAATTTAGGCAAAGACGCCCTAGAACAATAGGAAATATTGTAATTTTAAAGGATAGGATATGCTCATCAGACTATATTTATGCTAACTACGAAAACCTTCAAAAACGTTGAAGATTTTACAAATTCTTACCACAATATGCAGGCAAATAAAATCTATAAATACAATTCAAAACATTTATCTGTTTTGCCAAAAATACAATTTTTTGAAAAAAATCCAAGAATGTTCTATTTGTCTTAACAGATTTGAGATAGCGTATTTTTCAAGAGTGTTAAAGCGACATTTTTTTTCACTGCAATATTCACAGAATAAGCTACAACTTCCAACCGGATTCACATTAAATTTTTCTTAATGTTCGCCAGTCTATAACAATCAGCAAGCACTGTAGGAATATTTACGTAAAGGAACTCCAACCAAATTCAACAATTTAGATAATTTAAGAATTAGATTATGCTAACCCAACTATTTTTAAGTTTACTCCGAAAACCTTCCCGAATGTTGAAGATTTTTCCGCGACTTACAACAAGATCCAGATAATTAGAATTCAAATATATATTATCGAAGTTTAGTGTTTTCAACAATGAGTGTTCTTATTGACAGCGACTCTGAATCAAACTCTTCAAGGAAAATGAATTAGATTTTAGACTGTTCTGTTTGTCTTAGTTGATTTAAGAAAGCTACTTATTAAAATGTAAAAGCGACCTTTACCTTTGATGCAATATTCACATTAATACAGATAAGTATTAAAACCCTATGCTTTCTGTTTTCTACTGGTCTTAAAGTAGTTAGTTAAATTGGTAGCAAAATTTATGCAAAGACGCCCCGGAACAATAAGAAATATTGTAATTTTAAAGGATGTTCGGATATGCTCAAAAGACTATATTCATGCTAACTACGAGAACCTTCAAAAATGACGAAGATTTTACAAATTCTTACCACAATATGCAGGCAAATAAAATCTATAAATACAATTCTAAACATTTATCTGTTTTGCCAAAAATTAAATTTTTTGAAAAAAATCCAAGAATGTTCTATTTGTCTTAACAGATTTGAAATAGCGTATTTTTCAAGAGTGTTAAAGTGACATTTTTTAAACTGCAATATTCACAGAATAAGCTACAACTTCCAACCGGATTCACATTAAATTTTTCTTAATGTCCGCCAGTCTATAACAATCAGCAAGCACTGTAGGAATATTTACGTAAAGGAACTCCAACAAAATTCAACAATTTCGATAATTTAAGAATTAGATTATGCTAACACAACTATTTTTAAGTTTACTCCGAAAACCTTCCCGAATGTTGAAGATTTTTCCGCGACTTACAACAAGATCCAGATAATTAGAATTCAAATATATATTATCGAAGTTTAGTGTTTTCTACAATGAGTGTTCTTATTGACAGCGACTCTGAATCAAACTCTTGAAGGAAAATGAGTTAGATTTTAGACTGTTCCGTTTGTCTTAGTTGATTTAAGAAAGCTACTTATTAAAATGTAAAAGCGACCTTTACCTTTGATGCAATATTCACATTAATTCAGATAAGTATTAAAACCCTATGCTTTCTGTTTTCTACTGGTCTTAAAGTAGTTAGTTAAATTGGTAGCAAAATTTATGCAAAGACGCCCCGGAACAATAAGAAATATTGTAATTTTAAAGGATGTTCGGATATGCTCAAAAGACTATATTCATGCTAACTACGAGAACCTTCAAAAATGACGAAGATTTTACAAATTCTTACCACAATATGCAGGCAAATAAAATCTATAAATACAATTCTAAACATTTATCTGTTTTACCAAAAATTAAATTTTTTGAAAAAAATCCAAGAATGTTCTATTTGTCTTAACAGATTTGAAATAGCGTATTTTTCAAGAGTGTTAAAGTGACATTTTTTAAACTGCAATATTCACAGAATAAGCTACAACTTCCAACCGGATTCACATTAAATTTTTCTTAATGTCCGCCAGTCTATAACAATCAGCAAGCACTGTAGGAATATTTACGTAAAGGAACTCCAACAAAATTCAACAATTTCGATAATTTAAGAATTAGATTATGCTAACACAACTATTTTTAAGTTTACTCCGAAAACCTTCCCGAATGTTGAAGATTTTTCCGCGACTTACAACAAGATCCAGATAATTAGAATTCAAATATATATTATCGAAGTTTAGTGTTTTCTACAATGAGTGTTCTTATTGACAGCGACTCTGAATCAAACTCTTGAAGGAAAATGAGTTAGATTTTAGACTGTTCCGTTTGTCATCGCTGATTTGAGTAGGCTACTTATTAGAATGTAAATAAGACCTTTACTTTTGATGCAATATTCACATTAATTAAGACAGGTATTTAAGCACTTTACTTTCAGTTTTCTACTGGTCTTCAAGTAGTTAGTTAAATTGGTAGCAAAATTTACGCAAAGACGCCCTAGAACAATAGGGAATATTGTAATTTTAAAGGATAGGATATGCTCATCAGACTATATTTATGCTAACTACGAAAACCTTCAAAAATGTTGAAGATTTTACAAATTCTTACCACAATATGCAGGCAAATAAAATCTATAAATATTATTCAAAACATTTATCTGTTTTGCCAAAAATACAATTTTTTGAAAAAAATCCAAGAATGTTTTATTTGTCTTAACAGATTTGAGATAGCGTATTTTTCAAAAGTGTTAAAGTGACAATTGTTGTAACTGCAATATTCACAGAATAAGCAATATCTCCCAACCAGATTTACATTAAATTTTTCTCAATGTCCGCCAGTTTATAACAGTCAGCAAACACTGTAGGAATATTGACGTATAGGAACTCTAACAAAATTCAATAATTTCGATAATTTAAGACTTAGATTATGCTAACCTCACTCTTTTAGAGTTTCCTCCAAAAACCTTCCCGAATTTTGAAGATTTTTCCGCGACTTACTACAACATCCAGATAATTAGAATTCAAATATATATTATCGAAGTTTAGTGTTTTCTACAATGAGTGTTCTTATTGACAGCGACTCTGAATCAAACTACTCATGAAGGAAAATGAGTTAGATTTTAGACTGTTCTGTTTGTTTTAGTTGATTTAAGAAAGCTACTTATCAGAATGTAAAATCGACATTTACCTTTGATGCAATATTCATATTAATTAAGATAAGTATTAAAACCCTATGCTTTCTGTTTTCTACTGTTCTTCAAGTAGTTAGTTAAATTGGTAGCAAAATTTATGCAAAGACGCCCTCGAACAATAAGAAATATTGTAATTTGAAAGGATGTCCCGATATTCTCAACAGACTATATTCATGCTAACTACGAGAACCTTCAAAAATGACGAAGATTTTACAAATTCTTACCACAATATGCAGGCAAATAAAATCTATAAATACAATTCTAAACATTTATCTGTTTTGCCAAAAATACAATTTTTTGAAAAAAATCCAAGAATGTTTTATTTCTCTTAACAGATTTGAGATAGCGTATTTTTCAAGAGTGTTAAAGTGACATTTTTTTTAACTGCAATATTCACAGAATAAGCTACAACTTCCAACCGGATTTACATTGAATTTTTGTCAATGTCCGCCAGTGTATAACAATCAGCAAACACTGTAGGAATATTTACGTAAAGGAACTCCAACAAAATTCAACAATTTCGATAATTTAAGAATTAGATTATGCTAACCCAACTATTTTTAAGTTTACTCCGAAAACCTTCCCGAATTTTGAAGATTTTTCCGCGACTTACAACAAGATCCAGATAATTAGAATTCAAATATATATTATCGAAGTTTAGTGTTTTCTACAATGAGTGTTCTTATTGACAGCGACTCTGAATCAAACTCTTGAAGGAAAATGAGTTAGATTTTAGACTGTTCCGTTTGTCATCGTTGATTTAAGTAGGCTACTTATTAGAATGTAAAGGAGACCTTTACTTTTGATGCAATATTCACATTAATTAAGACAGGTATTTAAACACTTTGCTTTCAGTTTCCTACTGGTCTTCAAGCAGTTTGTTAAATTGGTAGCAAAATTTAGGCAAAGACGCCTTAGAACAATAGGGAATATTGTTTTTTAAAGGATAGGATATGCTCATCAGACTATATTTATGCTAACTACGAAAACCTTCAAAAATGTTGAAGGTTTTACAAATTCTTACCACAATATGTAGGCAAATAAAATCTATAAATATAATTCAAAACATTTATCTGTTTTGCCAAAAATACAATTTTTTGAAAAAAATCCAAGAATGTTTTATTTGTCTTAACAGATTTGAGATAGCGTATTTTTCAAAAGTGTTAAAGTGACAATTGTTGTAACTGCAATATTCACAGAATAAGCAAAATCTCCCAACCAGATTTACATGAATTTTTCTCAATGTCCGCCAGTTTATAACAATCAGCAAACACTGTAGGAATAATGACGTATAGGAACTCTAACAAAATTCAACAATTTCGATAATTTAAGACTTAGATTATGCTAACCCAACTCTTTTAGAGTTTCCTCCATAAACCTTCCCGAATTTTGAAGATTTTTCCGCGACTTACTGCAACATCCAGATAATTAGAATTCAAATATATATTATCGAAGTTTAGTGTTTTCTACAATGAGTGTTCTTAGTGACAGCGACTCTGAATCAAATTCTTGAAGAAAAATGAGTTAGATTTTAGACTGTTCTGTTCGTCTTAGTTGATTTAAGAAAGCTACTTATTAGAATGTAAAAGCGACCTTTACCTTTGATGCAATATTCACATTAATTAAGATAAGTATTAAAACCCTTTGCTTTCTGTTTTCTACTGGTCTTCAAGTAGTTAGTTAAATTGGTAGCAAAACTTATGCAAAGACGCCCTCGAACAATAAGAAATATTGTAATTTTAAAGGATGTTCGGATATGCTCAACAGACTATATTCATGCTAACTACGAGAACCTTCAAAAATGACGAAGATTTTACAAATTCTTACCACAATATGCAGGCAAATAAAATCTATAAATACAATTCAAAACATTTATCTGTTTTGCCAAAAATACAATTTTTTGAAAAAAATTAAAGAATGTTTTATTTGTCTTAACAGATTTGAGATAGCGTCTCTTTCAAGAGTGTTAAAGTGACATTTTTTTAACTGCAATATTCACAGAATAAACTACAACTTCCAACCGGATTTACATTGATTTTTTCCCAATGTCCGCCAGTTTATAACAATCAGCAAACACTGTAGGAATATTTACGTAAAGGAACTCCAAACAAAATTCAACAATTTCGATAGTTTAAGAATTAGATTATGTTAACCCAACTATTTTTAAGTTTACTCCGAAAACCTTCCCGAATTTTGAAGATTGTTTTCTACAATGAGTGTTCTTATTGACAGCGACTCTGAATCAAACTCTTGAAGGAAAATGAGTTAGATTTTAGACTGTTCCGTTTGTCATCGTTGATTTAAGTAGGCTACTTATTAGAATGTAAAGAGACCTTTACTTTTGATGCAATATTCACATTAATTAAAACAGGTATTTAAACACTTTACTTTCAGTTTTCTACTTGTCTTCAAGTAGTTAGTTAAATTGGTAGCAAAATTTAGGCAAAGACGCCCTAGAACAATATGGAATATTGTAATTTTAAAGGATAGGATATGCTCATCAGACTATATTTATGCTAACTACGAAAACCTTCAAAAATGTTGAAGATTTTACAAATTCTTACCACAATATGCAGGCAAATAAAATCTATAAATACAATTCAAAACATTTATCTGTTTTGCCAAAAATACAATTTTTTGAAAAAAATCCAAGAATGTTTTATTTGTCTTAACAGATTTGAGATAGTGACAATTGTTGTAACTGCAATATTCACAGAAAAAGCAATATCTCCCAACCAGATTTACATTGAATTTTTCTCAATGTCTGCCAGTTTATAACAGTCAGCAAACACTGTAGGAATATTGACGTATAGGAACTCTAACAAAATTCAACAATTTCGATAATTTAAGACTTAGATTATGCTAATCTAACTCTTTTAGAGTTTCCTCCAAAAACCTTCCCGAATTTTGAAGATTTTTCCGCGACTTACTACAACATCCAGATAATTAGAATTCAAATATATACTATCGAAGTTTAGTGTTTTCTACAATGAGTGTTCTTATTGACAGCGACTCTGAATCAAACTACTCTTGAAGGAAAATGAGTTAGATTTTAGACTGTTCTGTTTGTTTTAGTTGATTTAAGAAAGCTACTTATCAGAATGTAAATGCGACATTTACCTTTGATGCAATATTGATATTAATTAAGATAAGTATTAAAACCCTTTGCTTTCTGTTTTCTACTGGTCTTCAAGTAGTTAGTTAAATTGGTAGCAAAATTTATGCAAAGACGCCCTCGAAAATTAAGAAATATTGTAATTTTAAAGGATGTCCGCATATTCTCAACAGACTATATTCATGCTAACTACGAGAACCTTCAAAAATGATGAAGTTAGTTAGTTAAATTGGTAACAAAACTTATGCAAAGACGCCCTCGAACATTAAGAAATATTGTAATTTTAAAGGATGTTCGGATATGCTCAACAGACTATATTCATGCTAACTACGAGAACCTTCAAAAATGACGAAGATTTTACAAATTCTTACCACAATATGCAGGCAAATAAAACCTATAAATACAATTCAAAACATTTATCTGTTTTGCCAAAAATACAATTTTTTGAAAAAAATTCAAGAATGTTTTATTTGTCTTAACAGATTTGAGATAGCGTCTCTTTCAAGAGTGTTAAAGTGACATTTTTTAACTGCAATATTCACAGAATAAACTACAACTTCCAAACGGATTTACATTGAATTTTTCCCAATGTCCACCAGTTTATAACAATCAGCAAACACTGTAGGAATATTTACGTAAAGGAACTCCAAACAAAATTCAACCATTTCGATAGTTTAAGAATTAGATTATGTTAACCCAACTATTTTTAAGTTTACTCCGAAAACCTTCCCGAATTTTGAAGATTGTTTTCTACAATGAGTGTTCTTATTGACAGCGACTCTGAATCAAACTCTTGAAGGAAAATGAATTAGATTTTAGACTGTTCCGTTTGTCATCGTTGATTTAAGTAGGCTACTTATTAGAATGTAAAGAGACCTTTACTTTTGATGCAATATTCACATTAATTAAAACAGGTATTTAAACACTTTACTTTCAGTTTTCTACTTGTCTTCAAGTAGTTAGTTAAATTGGTAGCAAAATTTAGGCAAAGACGCCCTAGAACAATATGGAATATTGTAATTTTAAAGGATAGGATATGCTCATCAGACTATATTTATGCTAACTACGAAAACCTTCAAAAATGTTGAAGATTTTACAAATTCTTACCACAATATGCAGGCAAATAAAATCTATAAATATAATTCAAAACATTTATATGTTTTGCCAAAAATACAATTTTTTGAAAAAAATCCAAGAATGTTTTATTTGTCTTAACAGATTTGAGATAGTGACAATTGTTGTAAGTGCAATATTCACAGAAAAAGCAATATCTCCCAACCAGATTTACATTGAATTTTTCTCAATGTCTGCCAGTTTATAACAGTCAGCAAACACTGTAGGAATATTGACGTATAGGAACTCTAACAAAATTCAACAATTTCGATAATTTAAGACTTAGATTATGCTAACCTAACTCTTTTAGAGTTTCCTCCAAAAACCTTCCCGAATTTTGAAGATTTTTCCGCGACTTACTACAACATCCAGATAATTAGAATTCAAATATATATTATCGAAGTTTAGTGTTTTCTACAATGAGTGTTCTTATTGACAGCGACTCTGAATCAAACTACTCTTGAAGGAAAATGAGTTAGATTTTAGACTGTTCTGTTTGTTTTAGTTGATTTAAGAAAGCTACTTATCAGAATGTAAATGCGACATTTACCTTTGATGCAATATTGATATTAATTAAGATAAGTATTAAAACCCTTTGCTTTCCGTTTTCTACTGGTCTTCAAGTAGTTAGTTAAATTGGTAGCAAAATTTATGCAAAGACGCCCTCGAAAATTAAGAAATATTGTAATTTTAAAGGATGTCCGCATATTCTCAACAGACTATATTCATGCTAACTACGAGAACCTTCAAAAATGATGAAGATTTTACAAATTCTTACCACAATATGCAGGCAAATAAAATCTATAAATACAATTCAAAACATTTATCGGTTTTGCCAAAAATACAATATTTTGAAAAAAATCCAAGAATGTTTTATTTGTCTTAACAGATTTGAGATAGCGTATTTTTCAAGAGTGTTAAAGTGACATTTTTTTAACTGCAATATTCACAGAATAAGCTACAACTCCCAACCGGATTTACATTGAATTTTTCTCAATGTCCGCCAGTTTATAACAATCAGCAAACACTGTAGGAATATTTACGTAAAGGAACTCCAACAAAATTCAACAATTTCGATAATTTAAGAATTAGATTATGCTAACCCAACTATTTTTAAGTTTACTCCGAAAACCTTCCTGAATTTTGAAGATTTTTCCGCGACTTACAACAAGATCCAGATAATTGAAATTCAAATATATATTATCGAAGTTTAGTGTTTTCTACAATGAGTGTTCTTATTGACAGCGACTCTGAATCAAACTCTTGAAGGAAAATGAGTTAGATTTTAGACTGTTCCGTTTGTCATCGTTGATTTAAGTAAGCTACTTATTAGAATGTAAAAGAGAGCTTTACTTAAGTATTAAAACACTTTGCTTTCAGTTTACTACTGGTCTTCAAGTAGTTAGTTAAATTGGTAGCAAAATTTAGGCAAAGACGCCCTAGAACAATAGGGAATATTGTAATTTTAAAGGATAGGATATGCTCATCAGACTATATTTATGCTAACTACGAAAACCTTCAAAAATGTTGAAGATTTTACAAATTCTTACCACAATATGCAGGCAAACAAAATCTATAAATATAATTCAAAACTTTTATTTGTTTTGCCAAAAATACAATTTTTTGAAAAAAAAATCCAAGAATGTTTTATTTGTCTTAACAGATTTGAGATAGCGTGACAATTGTTGTAACTGCAATATTCACAGAATAAGCAATATCTCCCAACCAGATTTACATTGAATTTTTCTCAATGACCGCCAGTTTATAACAATCAGCAAACACTGTAGGAATATTGACGTATAGGAACTCTAACAAAATTCAAAAATTTCGATAATTTAAGACTTAGATTATGCTAACCTAACTCTTTTAGAGTTTCCTCCAAAAACCTTCCCGAATTTTGAAGATTTTTCCGCGACTTACTACAACATCCAGATAATTAGAATTCAAATATATATTATCGAAGTTTAGTGTTTTCTACAATGAGTGTTCTTATTGACAGCGACT
Source organism: Styela plicata (assembly GCA_963675895.2). NCBI lineage: Eukaryota > Metazoa > Chordata > Ascidiacea > Stolidobranchia > Styelidae > Styela > Styela plicata. The sequence goes on from OZ023150.1 coordinate 21,339,258, forward strand.
CTGAAGGAAAATCAGTTAGATTTTAGACTGTTCTGTTTGTTTTAGTTGATTTAAGAAAGCTACTTATCAGAATGTAAAAGCGACATTTACCTTTGATGCAATATTCATATTAATTAAGATTAGTATTAAAACCCTTTGCTTTCTGTTTTCTACTGTTCTTCAAGTAGTTAGTTAAATTGGTAGCAAAATTTATGCAAAGAGACGCCCTCGAACAAGAAGAAATATTGTAATTTTAAAAAGATGTCCGGATATGCTCAACAGACTATATTCATGCTAACTACGAGAACCTTCAAAAATGACGAAGATTTTACAAATTCTTACCACAATATGCAGGCAAATAAAATCTATAAATACAATTCAAAACATTTATCTATTTTGCCAAAAATACAATTTTTTGAAAAAAATCCAAGAATGTTTTATTTGTCTTAACAGATTTGAGATAGCGTATTTTTCAAGAGTGTTAAAGTGACATTTTTTTTTAACTGCAATATTCACAGAATAAGCTACAACTTCCAACCGGATTTACATTGAATTTTTCCCAATGTTCGCCAGTTTATAACAATCAGCAAACACTGTAGGAATATTTACGTGAAGGAACTCCAACAAAATTCAACAATTTCGATAATTTAAGAATTAGATTATGCTAACCCAACTATTTTTAAGTTTACTCTGAAAACCTTCCCGAATTTTGAAGATTTTTCCGCGACTTACAACAAGATCCAGATAATTGGAATTCAAATATATATTTTCGAAGTTTAGAGTTTTCTACAATGAGTGTTCTTAGTGACAGCGACTCTGAATCAAATTCTTGAAGAAAAATGAGTTAGATTTCAGACTGTTCTGTTTGTCTTAGTTGATTTAAGAAAGCTACTTATTAGAATGTAAAAGCGACCTTTACCTTTGATGCAATATTCACATTAATTAAGATAAGTATTAAAACCCTTTGCTTTCTGTTTTCTACTGGTCTTCAAGTAGTTAGTTAAATTGGTAGCAAAATTTATGCAAAGACGCCCTCGAACAATAAGAAATATTGTAATTTTAAAGGATGTTCGGATATGCTCAACAGACTATATTCATGCTAACTACGAGAACCTTCAAAAATGACGAAGATTTTACAAATTCTTACCACAATATGAAGGCAAATAAAATCTATAAATACAATTCAAAAAATTTATCTGTTTTGCCAAAAATACAATTTTTTGAAAAAAATTCAAGAATGTTTTATTTGTCGTAACAGATTTGAGATAGCGTCTCTTTCAAGAGTGTTAAAGTGACATTTTTTTAACTGCAATATTCACAGAATAAACTACAACTTCCAACCGGATTTACATTGAATTTTTCTCAATGTCCGCCAGTTTATAACAATCAGCAAACACTGTAGGAATATTTACGTAAAGGAACTCCAAACAAAATTCAACAATTTCGATAGTTTAAGAATTAGATTATGTTAACCCAACTAGTTTCCTCCAAAAAGTTTGAAGACTCCGCGAAAACCTCCAGATCTCGAATTTTGAAGATTGTGTTTTCTACAATGAGTGTTCCTATTGACAGCGACTCTGAATCAAACTCTTGAAGGAAAATGAGTTAGATTTTAGAATGTTCCGTTTGTCATCGTTGATTTAAGTAGGCTACTTATTAGAATGTAAAAGAGACCTTTACTTTTGATGCAATATTCACATTAATTAAAACAGGTATTTAAACACTTTACTTTCAGTTTTCTACTTGTCTTCAAGTAGTTAGTTAAATTGGTAGCAAAATTTAGGCAAACACGCCCTAGAACAATATGGAATATTGTAATTTTAAAGGATAGGATATGCTCATCAGACTATATTTATGCTAACTACGAAAACCTTCAAAAATGTTGAAGATTTTACAAATTCTTACCACAATATGCAGGCAAACAAAATCTATAAATAAAATTCAAAACATTTATTTGTTTTGCCAAAAATACAATTTTTTGAAAAAAAATCCAAGAATGTTTTATTTGTCTTAACAGATTTGAGATAGCGTGACAATTGTTGTAACTGCAATATTCACAGAATAAGCAATATCTCCCAACCAGATTTACATTGAATTTTTCTCAATGTCCGCCAGTTTATAACAATCAGCAAACACTGTAGGAATATTGACGTATAGGAACTCTAACAAAATTCAAAAATTTCGATAATTTAAGACTTAGATTATGCTAACCTAACTCTTTTAGAGTTTTCTCCAAAAACCTTCCCGAATTTTGAAGATTTTTCCGCGACTTACTACAACATCCAGATAATTAGAATTCAAATATATATTATCGAAGTTTAGTGTTTTCTACAATGAGTGTTCTTATTGACAGCGACTCTGAAGGAAAATCAGTTAGATTTTAGACTGTTCTGTTTGTTTTAGTTGATTTAAGAAAGCTACTTATCAGAATGTAAAAGCGACATTTACCTTTGATGCAATATTCATATTAATTAAGATTAGTATTAAAACCCTTTGCTTTCTGTTTTCTACTGTTCTTCAAGTAGTTAGTTAAATTGGTAGCAAAATTTATGCAAAGACGCCCTCGAACAAGAAGAAATATTGTAATTTTAAAAGATGTCCGGATATGCTCAACAGACTATATTCATGCTAACTACGAGAACCTTCAAAAATGACGAAGATTTTACAAATTCTTACCACAATATGCAGGCAAATAAAATCTATAAATACAATTCAAAACATTTATCTATTTTGCCAAAAATACAATTTTTTGAAAAAAATCCAAGAATGTTTTATTTGTCTTAACAGATTTGAGATAGCGAATTTTTCAAGAGCGTTAAAGTGACATTTTTTTTTTAACTGCAATATTCACAGAATAAGCTACAACTTCCAACCGGATTTACATTGAATTTTTCCCAATGTTCGCCAGTTTATAACAATCAGCAAACACTGTAGGAATATTTACGTGAAGGAACTCCAACAAAATTCAACAATTTCGATAATTTAAGAATTAGATTATGCTAACCCAACTATTTTTAAGTTTACTCTGAAAACCTTCCCTAATTTTGAAGATTTTTCCGCGACTTACAACAAGATCCAGATAATTGGAATTCAAATATATATTATCGAAGTTTAGTGTTTTCTACAATGAGTGTTCTTAGTGACAGCGACTCTGAATCAAATTCTTGAAGAAAAATGAGTTAGATTTTAGACTGTTCTGTTTGTCTTAGTTGATTTAAGAAAGCTACTTATTAGAATGTAAAAGCGACCTTTACCTTTGATGCAATATTCACATTAATTAAGATAAGTATTAAAACCCTTTGCTTTCTGTTTTCTACTGGTCTTCAAGTAGTTAGTTAAATTGGTAGCAAAATTTATGCAAAGACGCCCTCGAACAATAAGAAATATTGTAATTTTAAAGGATGTTCGGATATGCTCAACAGACTATATTCATGCTAACTACGAGAACCTTCAAAAATGACGAAGATTTTACAAATTCTTACCACAATATGCAGGCAAATAAAATCTATAAATACAATTCAAAACATTTATCTGTTTTGCCAAAAATACAATTTTTTGAAAAAAATCCAAGAATGTTTTATTTGTCTTAACAGATTTGAGATTCAAGAGTGTTAAAGTGACATTTTTTTTAACTGCAATATTCACAGAATAAGCTACAACTTCCAACCGGATTTACATTGAATTTTTCTCAATGTCCGCCAGTTTATAACAATCAGCAAACACTGTAGGAATATTTACGTAAAGGAACTCCAACAAAATTCAACAATTTCGATAATTTAAGAATTAGATTATGCTAACCCAACTATTTTTAAGTTTACTCCGAAAACCTTCCCGAATTTTGAAGATTTTTCCGCGACTTACAACAAGATCCAGATAATTGAAATTCAAATATATATTATCGAAGTTTAGTGTTTTCTACAATGAGTGTTCTTATTGACAGCGACTCTGAATCAAACTCTTGAAGGAAAATGAGTTAGATTTTAGACTGTTCCGTTTGTCATCGTTGATTTAAGTAAGCTACTTATTAGAATGTAAAAGAGAGCTTTACTTGCAATATTATTAATTAAGACAAGTATTTAAAACACTTTGCTTTCAGTTTTCTACTGGTCTTTAAGAAGTTAGTTAAATTGGTAGCAAAATTTAGGCAAAGACGCCCTAGAACAATAGGGAATATTGTAATTTTAAAGGATGTCCCCATATTCTCAATAGACTATATTCATGCTAACTACGAAAACCTTCAAAAATGTTGAAGATTTTACAAATTCTTACCACAATATGCAGGCAAACAAAATCTATAAATATAATTCAAAACATTTATTTGTTTTGCCAAAAATACATTTTTGTGAAAAAAAATCCAAGAATGTTTTATTTGTCTTAACAGATTTGAGATAGCGTATTTTTCAAGAGTGTTAAAGTGACATTTTTTTTAACTGCAATATTCACAGAATAAGCTACAACTTCCAACCGGATTTACATTGAATTTTTCCCAATGTTCGCCAGTTTATAACAATCAGCAAACACTGTAGGAATATTTACGTAAAGGAACTCCAACAAAATTCAACAATTTCGATAATTTAAGAATTAGATTATGCTAACCCAACTATTTTTAAGTTTACTCCGAAAACCTTCCCGAATTTTGAAGATTTTTCCGCGACTTACAACAAGATCCAGATAATTAGAATTCAAATATATATTATCGAAGTTTAGTGTTTTCTACAATGAGTGTTCTTATTGACAGCGACTCTGAAGGAAAATGAGTTAGATTTTAGACTGTTCTGTTTGTTTTAGTTGATTTAAGAAAGCTACTTATCAGAATGTAAAAGCGACATTTACCTTTGATGCAATATTCATATTAATTAAGATAAGTATTAAAACCCTTTGCTTTCTGTTTTCTACTGTTCTTCAAGTAGTTAGTTAAATTGGTAGCAAAATTTATGCAAAGACGCCCTCGAACAATAAGAAATATTGTAATTTTAAAAGATGTCCGGATATGCTCAACAGACTATATTCATGCTAACTACGAGAACCTTCAGAAATGACGAAGATTTTACAAATTCTTATCACAATTTGCAGGCAAATAAAATCTATAAATACAATTCAAAACATTTATCTGTTTTGCCAAAAATACAATTTTTTGAAAAAAATCCAAGAATGTTTTATTTGTCTTAACAGATTTGAGATAGCGTATTTTTCAAGAGTGTTAAAGTGACATTTTTTTTTAACTGCAATATTCACAGAATAAGCTACAACTTCCAACCGGATTTACATTGAATTTTTCCCAATGTTCGCCAGTTTATTACAATCAGCAAACACTGTAGGAATATTTACGTAAAGGAACTCCAACAAAATTCAACAATTTCGATAATTTAAGAATTAGATTATGCTAACCCAACGATTTTTAAGTTTACTCCAAAAGCCTTCCCGAATTTTGAAGATTTTTCCGCGACTTACAACAAGATCCAGATAATTAGAATTCAAATATATATTATCGAAGTTTAGTGTTTTCTACAATGAGTGTTCTTATTGACAGCGACTCTGAATCAAACTCTTGAAGGAAAATGAGTTAGATTATAGACTGTTCCGTTTGTCGTCGTTGATTTAAGTAGGCTACTTATTAGAATGTAAAAGAGACCTTTACTTTTGATGCAATATTCACATTAATTAAGGCAGGTATTTAAACACTTTACTTTCAGTTTTCTACTGGTCTTCAAGTAGTTAGTTAAATTGGTAGCAAAATTTAGGCAAAGACGCCCTAGAACAATAGGCAATATTGTAATTTTAAAGGATAGGATATGCTCATCAGACTATATTTATGCTAACTACGAAAACCTTCAAAAATGTTGAAGATTTTACAAATTCTTACCACAATATGCAGGCAAATAAAATCTATAAATATAATTCAAAAAATTTATCTGTTTTGCCAAAAATACAATTTTTTTAAAAAAATGTTTTATTTGTCTTAACAGATTTGAGATAGCGTATTTTTCAAAAGTGTTAAAGTGACAATTGTTGTAACTGCAATATTCACAGAATAAGCAATATCTCACAACCAGATTTACATTGAATTTTTCTCAATGTCCGCCAGTTTATAACAATCAGCAAACACTGTAGGAATATTGACGTATAGGAACTCTAACAAAATTCAACAATTTCGATAATTTAAAACTTAGATTATGCTGACCCAACACTTTTACAGTTTCCTCCAAAAACCTTCCCTAATTTTGAAGATTTTTCCGCGACTTACTACAACATCCAGATAATTAGAATTCAAATATATATTATCGATATTTAGTGTTTTCTACAATGAGTGTTCTTATTGACAGCGACTCTGAAGGAAAATGAGTTAGATTTTAGACTGTTCTGTTTTTTTTAGTTGATTTAAGAAAGCTACTTATCAGAATGTAAAAGCGACATTTACCTTTGATGCAATATTCATATTAATTAAGATAAGTATTAAAACCCTTTGCTTTCTGTTTTCTACTGTTCTTCAAGTAGTTAGTTAAATTGGTAGCAAAATTTATGCAAAGACGCCCTCGAACAATAAGAAATATTGTAATTTTAAAAGATGTCCGGATATGCTCAACAGACTATATTCATGCTAACTACGAGAACCTTCAGAAATGACGAAGATTTTACAAATTCTTACCACAATATGCAGGCAAATAAAATCTATAAATACAATTCAAAACATTTATCTGTTTTGCCAAAAATACAATTTTTTGAAAAAAATCCAAGAATGTTTTATTTGTCTTAACAGATTTGAGATAGCGTATTTTTCAAGAGTGTTAAAGTGACATTTTTTTTAACTGCAATATTCACAGAATAAGCTACAACTTCCAACCGGATTTACATTGAATTTTTCCCAATGTTCGCCAGTTTATAACAATCAGCAAACACTGTAGGAATATTTACGTAAAGGAACTCCAACAAAATTCAACAATTTCGATAATTTAAGAATTAGATTATGCTAACCCAACTATTTTTAAGTTTACTCCGAAAACCTTCCCGAATTTTGAAGATTTTTCCGCGACTTACAACAAGATCCAGATAATTAGAATTCAAATATATATTATCGAAGTTTAGTGTTTTCTACAATGAGTGTTCTTATTGACAGCGACTCTGAATCAAACTCTTGAAGGAAAATGAGTTAGATTATAGACTGTTCCGTTTGTCGTCGTTGATTTAAGTAGGCTACTTATTAGAATGTAAAAGAGACCTTTACTTTTGATGCAATATTCACATTAATTAAGACAGGTATTTAAACACTTTACTTTCAGTTTTCTACTGGTCTTCAAGTAGTTAGTTAAATTGGTAGCAAAATTTAGGCAAAGACGCCCTAGAACAATAGGGAATATTGTAATTTTAAAGGATAGGATATGCTCATCAGACTATATTTATGCTGACTACGAAAACCTTCAAAAATGTTGAAGATTTTACAAATTCTTACCACAATATGCAGGCAAATAAAATCTATAAATATAATTCAAAACATTTATCTGTTTTGCCAAAAATACAATTTTTGGAAATAAATCCAAGAATGTTTTGTTTGTCTTGAAAGCTTTGAGATAGCGTATTTTTAAAAAGTGTTAAAGTGACAATTGTTGTAACTGCAATATTCACCGAATAAGCAATATTTCCCAACCAGATTTACATTGAATTTTTCTCAATGTCCGCCAGTTTATAACAATCAGCAAACACTGTAGGAATATTGACGTATAGGAACTCTAACAAAATTCAACAATTTCGATAATTTAAGACTTAGATTATGCTAACCCAACTCTTTTAGAGTTTCCTCCAAAAACCTTCCCGAATTTTGAAGATTTTTCCGCGACTTACTACAACATCCAGATAATTAGAATTAAAATATATATATTCGAAGTTTAGTGTTTTCTACAATGAGTGTTCTTATTGACAGCGACTCTGAATCAAACTACTCTTGAAGGAAAATGAGTTAGATTTTAGACTGCTCTGTTTGTTTTAGTTGATTTAAGAAAGCTACTTATTAGAATGTAAAAGCGACATTTACCTTTGATGCAATATTCATATTAATTAAGATAAGTATTAAAACCCTTTGCTTTCTGTTTTCTACTGTTCTTCAAGTAGTTAGTTAAATTGGTAGCAAAATTTATGCAAAGACGCCCTCGAACAATAAGAAATATTGTAATTTTAAAGGATGTCCGGATATGCTCAACAGACTATATTCATGCTAACTACGAGAACCTTCAAAAATGACGAAGATTTTACAAATTCTTACCACAATATGCACGCCAATAAAATCTATAAATACAATTCAAAACATTTATCTGTTTTGCCAAAAATACAATTTTTTGAAAAAAATCCAAGAATGTTTTATTTGTCTTAACAGATTTGAGATAGCGTATTTTTCAAGAGTGTTAAAGTGACATTTTTTTAACTGCCATATTCACAGAATAAGCTACAACATCCAACCGGATTTATATTGAATTTTTCTCAATGTCCGCCAGTTTATAACAATCAGCAAACACTGTAGGAATATTTACGTAAAGGAACTCCAACAAAATTCAACAATTTCGATAATTTAAGAATTAGATTATGCTAACCCAACTATTTTTAAGTTTACTCCGAAAACCTTCCCGAATTTTGAAGATTTTTCCGCGACTTACAACAAGATCCAGATAATTAGAATTCAAATATATATTATCGAAGTTTAGTGTTTTCTACAATGAGTGTTCTTATTGACAGCGACTCTGAATCAAACTCTTGAAGGAAAATGAGTTAGATTATAGACTGTTCCGTTTGTCGTCGTTGATTTAAGTAGGCTACTTATTAGAATGTAAAAGAGACCTTTACTTTTGATGCAATATTCACATTAATTAAGACAGGTATTTAAACACTTTACTTTCAGTTTTCTACTGGTCTTCAAGTAGTTAGTTAAATTGTTAGCAAAATTTAGGCAAAGACGCCCTAGAACAATAGGGAATATTGTAATTTTAAAGGATAGGATATGCTCATCAGACTATATTTATGCTAACTACGAAAACCTTCAAAAATGTTGAAGATTTTACAAATTCTTACCACAATATGCAGGCAAATAAAATCTATAAATATAATTCAAAACATTTATCTGTTTTGCCAAAAATACAATTTTTTGAAATAAATCCAAGAATGTTTTATTTGTCTTAACAGCTTTGAGATAGCGTATTTTTCAAAAGTGTTAAAGTGACAATTGTTGTAACTGCAATATTCACAGAATAAGCAATATTTCCCAACAAGATTTACATTGAATTTTTCTCAATGTCCGCCAGTTTATAACAATCAGTAAACACTGTAGGAATATTGACGTATAGGAAGTCTAACAAAATTCAACAATTTCGATAATTTAAGACTTAGATTATGCTAACCCAACTCTTTTAGAGTTTCCTCCAAAAACCTTCCCGAATTTTGAAGATTTTTCCGCGACTTTCTACAACATCCAGATAATTAGAATTAAAATATATATTATCGAAGTTTAGTGTTTTCTACAATGAGTGTTCTTATTGACAGCGACTCTGAATCAAACTACTCTTGAAGGAAAATGAGTTAGATTTTAGACTGCTCTGTTTGTTTTAGTTGATTTAAGAAAGCTACTTATTTGAATGTAAAAGCGACATTTACCTTTGATGCAATATTCATATTAATTAAGATAAGTATTAAAACCCTTTGCTTTCTGTTTTCTACTGTTCTTCAAGTAGTTAGTTAAATTGGTAGCAAAATTTATGCAAAGACGCCCTCGGAATATTGTAATTTTAAAGGATAGGATATGCTCATCAGACTATATTTATGCTAATTACGAAAACCTTCAAAAATGTTGAAGATTTTACAAATTCTTACCACAATCTGCAGGCAAAGAAAATCTAGAAATATAATTCAAAACATTTATCTGTTTTGCCAAAAATACAATTTTTTGAAAAAAATCCAAGAATGTTTTATTTGTCTTAACAGATTTGAGTTAGCGTGACAATTGTTGTAACTGCAATATTCACAGAATAAGCAATATCTCCCAACCAGATTTACATTGAATTTTTCTCAATGCCCGCCAGTTTATAACAATGAGCGAACACTGTAGGAATATTGAAGTATACGAACTCTAACAAAATTCAACAATTTCGATAATTTAAGACTTAGATTATGCTAACTCAACTCTTTTAAAGTTTCCTCCAAAAACCTTTCCGAATTTTGAAGATTTTTCCGCGACTTACTACAACATCCAGATAATTAGAATTCAAATATATATTATCAAAGTTTAGTGTTTTCTACAATGAGTGTTCTTATTGACAACGACTCTGAATCAAACTCTCGAAAGAAAATGAGTTGGATTTTAGACTGTTCTGTTTGTCTTAGTTGATTTAAGAAAGCAATACTTATTAGAATGTTAAAGCGACCTTTTCCTTGGATGCAATATTCACATTAATTTAGATAAGTATTAAAACCCTTTGCTTTCTGTTTTCTACTGAAAGCACTTAGTCAAGCACTTTCTAACACTTATTGATGCAAAGACGCCCTCGAACAATAAGAAATATTGTAATTTTAAAGGATTTCCGGATATGCTCAACAGACTATATTCATGCTATATGCTACAACTTCCAACCGGATTTACATTGAATTTTTCTCAATGTCCGCCAGTTTATAACAATCAGCAAACACTGTAGGAATATTTACGTAAAGGAACTCCAAAAAAATTCAACAATTTCGATAATTTAAGAATTAGATTATGGTAACCCAACTATTTTTAAGTTTACTCCGAAAACCTTCCCGAATTTTCAAAATTTTTCCGCGACTTACAACAACATCAAGATAATTAAAATTCAAATATATATTATTATAGTTTAGTGTTTTCTACAATGAGTGTTCTCATTGACAGCGACTCTGAATCAAACTCTTGAAGGAAAATGAGTTAAATTTTAGACCGTTCTGTTTGTCATCGTTGATTTAAGTAGGCTACTTATTAGAATGTAAAAAAGACCTTTACTTTTGATGCAATATTCACATTAATTAGGATAAGTATTAAAACACTTTGCTTTCTGTTTTCTACTGGTCTTCAAGTAGTTAGTTATACTGACTGGAGATATTCTCTCCTGGCAGGGTCACCCTTATCAGGAAGTTCTACAGACAGAAGGTAAACCAAACGTAATCCCAATCTCATGAAGTGGTAGAGAGTCATACTCTCGTCTAGGGTAGATACCACTCACTGCATTCAACGATGGCAGTTCAGTTCCCTTGGAACGTTTCCTGCTCAGCGTGCAGTTGCTGGTTTTTTCACATAATATGACGCGTCCGAATAAAGCCAATGGCCCCCAGTCACGTGCACCCCGTAATAGGGGAGGGGGTGCTAAGAATCTAACGTTCGTGGGTTGAGAGGAAACTTCGTTTCTGAGGAATCATTCCTTGCGAGGAATAGTCCAGATGTCTTTGCACTCTGCGAGACCAACTTTAATCCTGAAATCTCATCTTCTGATTTCGGGGATTCTCCAAAGCATATGCACGGACTAGCTGTCTACCTGCCTGTAGCTCGTGCATTTGCTTTTGAGTCCACATCACTTTCGTATCTGTGCCTACGCATGTCGCTTCTGACATCGACATCATTTCTATTCTTCGTATACCGATCCCCCTCAACCCAAGATTGTTCTGTCCTGAATGATATCTCTTTGCAGATGGACAAGATTTTGATGTCTTGTCCATCTGCCAAATTTTGCATAATGGGAGATTTTAATGCCCATCACGATACCTGTTTGAATTCAGCTGCAACTGACCTGGTCGGAATTAAAACTCATAATTTCGCCATCACTGAGTCTCTGACACAGGTAGTGGATTTTATGACTAGGATCCCCGATAAACCGGCTCACGCTTCTTCCCGACTGGATCTTTGTTTTGTCTCAGATCCAGGTGATGTATTCTCCCTAGTTCCCCAGCCCCCACTTGGTACTTCAGACCACGTCATTTTGCAGCTGAGATTAAAAAATTCGACTCTCATAAGTAAAGAGTCTCCTTTTCACCGCACTTCTTATAACTACAAGGGCGGTGACTTGGACGCCTTGGAATTGATGAATTCATTACTCACCGAAGAATCCAGGTGAAGCCTCACTCTGCCCCATGGTTTTCACCCGAATGCTCGGCGGCAATAGCGAAGAGAAATCATCATTTCCACCGCTATCGTCGACATCCCAACGTCAATATTAGACGACTTCACAGAGAGGCTAGAAATAATTGTAAAAGAATTTTCAGAATTGCTAGAACTCGATACATGGAATCCACTAAATCCAAAATTTCACAACAAAAATTGGGTTCCAAAGATTTTTGGAAAATAATAAATAATGTAATGAACAGGGGTAAATCTAGTATCCCTCCTCTTTTAAATGGCCCTGAAATTTTGTGTTCTTCCAGAGACAAGGCGGAGTTGTTTGCCAGGATGTTCTTTAATAACTGCAGCCTTGGTTCGGTTTCTGGTACCTCACCACCTAATTTTCCAAATCGAACCGACGTTACATTGGAGAGCATGTCAGTAACTCCGCTACTTGTCTCTAGAATGATTGCCAAACTCGATTCGAACATATCTCCTGGTCCTGACTGCATTCCATCTGTGATTCTGAAGATTCTTTCACCTGAGTTGTCCTCTATTTTGGCCAAACATTTTAATAAATGCTTAAAAGAATGTACCTTCCCAAATACATGGAAATGTGCAACGATTGTGCCGGCATTCAAAAACTGTGGCGACCGAACTGATCCTAATAAATATCGTCCAATTAGTCTCTTACCAATTATAAGTAAAATTTTTGAATCAATTATTAATAATAAAATTTCTGGACACCTGGAGTCGCTTTGTCTCCTCACGGACAAGCAGTATGGTTTTCGTCGTTCTCGCTCTACTGCTGACTTGTTGACAGTAATAACTGAACAAATATTTCGTGCCCTTGATCGTTGTGGGGAGGCAAAGTCGGTTGCTATAGACATTTCTAAAGCATTTGACAGAGTTTGGCACCAAGGTCTGTTGCAGAAAATTCAATCGTATGGGATTTCTGAACAAGTTTTTTCAATTGTCAAATCTTTCTTATCCAATCGTAAGATTAATGTTGTTTGGGACGGACAACGTTCAGGTAATTATTCCATTTCATCCGGTGTCCCTCAGGGGTTAATCCTTGGTCCAACTTTGTTCTTGATATATATTAATGACCTGCCCGATAATTTTATATGTGATTTGGTAATTTACGCTGATGATACAACTCTATATTCTTGTCTCTTTGAAAAATCCCTCCCGGAACAGCGTCTAGCTCTGGCAAAATCACTTGAGTGTGATTTGGCCACAGTATCTAATTGGGGTGACACTTGGCAGGTAACTCTTAACTCGGAGAAGACTAAAGTTTTATCAAGTAATCGTTACACTAATACGAATGCAACCCAAATTTCATTATATGGTACTGTTCTGGAGGAGTCATTAAATATTTGTCTTTTTGGACTCACACTGTCTAAGGACATGAGTTGGAATGAATATGTCACCCGTATTGTTAAACAAGCCTCGATGAAAGTCGGTTCTCTATATCGAGCTCGCCATTATCTCACTCCCGAAATCATTCTCCATTTGTACAAATCATTGATTCGACCCTGTATGGAGTATTGCTGTCACATTTGGGGCAGTGTCGCTGTCACTGTTCTTAGCATGCTCGATCGTATTCAAAGGCGTGTGGTCAATATGATTGGTCCTAAACTTTCCTGCAGTCTGCAAAGTTTGACACACCGCCGCAACGTTGCCTCACTATGTTTATTTTACAGATATTATAATGGTCTTTTTTCAAAGGAGCTTTCTGCTCTCGTTCCTCAGGACAAAATTTTTAATCGATCAACACGATTGGCTACCAATTCGCACCTATTCACTGTGGAGGTTCCACAATGTCACAAACAGTTTTATGCAAGAAGCTTTTTTCCAAGAATATCAAAACTTTGGAATTTCTTGCCTTCTTGCTGTTTTCCTGATCGTGTTGATCTACAAGGCTTTAAAACTCGCGTTAATAGACATCTATTAGGGATGGGGGTTCTTTAGTTCCTGCTCCTGCATTTTATGTAGCTCTTTGCACTTTAGTGGCTGCAGGAGAATTTTCAAGTTCGATTCTTCTTCTGTGTCCTTGCTCTGAGCGAATTTCAATAAAAAAAAAAAAAGAAATATTGTAATTTTAAAGGATGTCCGGATATGCTCAACAGACTATATTCATGCTCACTACGAGAACCTTGAAAAATGACGAAGATTTTACAAATTCTTACCACAATATGCAGGCAAATAAAATCTATAAAAACAATTCAAAACATTTATCTGTTTTGCCAAAAATACAATTTTTTGAAAAAATCCAAGAATGTTTTATTTGTCTTAACAGATTTGAGATAGCGTATTTTTCAAGAGTGTTAAAGCGACATTTTTTTGTAACTGCAATATTCACAGAATAAGCTACAACTCCCAACCGGATTTACATTGAATTTTTCTCAATGTCCGCCAGTTTATAACAATCAGCAAACACTGTAGGAATATTGACTTATAGGAACTCCAACAAAATTCAACAATTTCGATAATTTAAGACATAGATTATGCTAACCCAACTCTTTTTAAGTTTATTCCGAAAACCTTCCCGAATTTTGAAGATTTTTCCGCGACTTACTACAACATCCAGATAATTAGAATTCAAATATATATTATCGAAGTTTAGTGTTATCTACAATGAGTGTTCTTATTGACAGCGACTCTGAATCAAACTCTTGAAGGAAAATGAGTTAGATTGTAGACTGTTCTGTTTGTCTGAGTTGATTTAAGAGAGCTACTTATTAGAATGTAAAAGCGACCTTTACCTTTGATGCAATATTACCATTAATTAAGATAAGTATTAAAACCCTTTGCTTTCTGTTTTTTACTGGTCTTCAAGTATTTAGTTAAATTGGTAGCAAAATTTATGCAAAGACGCACTCGAACAATAAGAAGTATTGTAATTTTAATAGATGTCCGGATGTGCTCAACAGACTATATTCATGCTATCTACGAGAACCTTGAAAAATGACGAAGATTTTACAAATTCTTACCACAATATGCAGGCAAATAAAATCTATAAAAACAATTCAAAACATTTATCTGTTTTGCCAAAAATACAATTTTTTGAAAAAAATCCAAGAATGTTTTATTTGTCTTAACAGATTTGAGATAGCGTATTTTTCAAGAGTGTTAAAGCGACATTTTTTTGTAACTGCAATATTCACAGAATAAGCTACAACTCCCAACCGGATTTACATTGAATTTTTCTCAATGTCCGCCAGTTTATAACAATCAGCAAACACTGTAGGAATATTGACTTATAGGAACTCCAACAAAATTCAACAATTTCGATAATTTAAGACATAGATTATGCTAACCCAACTCTTTTTAAGTTTATTCCGAAAACCTTCCCGAATTTTGAAGATTTTTCCGCGACTCACTACAACATCCAGATAATTAGAATTCAAGCATATATTATCGAAGTTTAGTGTTATCTACAATGAGTGTTCTTATTGACAGCGACTCTGAATCAAACTCTTGAAGGAAAATGAGTTAGATTGTAGACTGTTCTGTTTGTCTGAGTTTATTTAAGAGAGCTACTTATTAGAATGTAAAAGCGACCTTTACCTTTGATGCAATATTCACATTAATTAAGATAAGTATTAAAACCCTTTGCTTCCTGTTTTCTACTGGTCTTCAAGTAGATAGTTAAATTGGTAGCAAAATTTATGCAAAGACGCCTTCGAACAATAAGAAATATTGTAATTTTAAAGGATGTCCGGATATGCTCAACAGACTATATTCATGCTAACTACGAGAACCTTAAAAAAAGACGAAGATTTTACAAATTCTTACCAATATATTGTTATTGACAGCGACTCTGAATCAAACTCTTGAAGGAAAATGAGTTAGATTTTAGACTGTTCTGTTTGTCATCGTTAATTTAAGTAGGCTACTTATTAGAATGTAAAAGAGACCTTTACTTTTTATGCAATATTCACATTAATTAAGATAAGTATTAAAACACTTTGCTTTCAGTTTTCTACTGGTCCTCAAGTAGTTAGTTAAATTAGTAGCAGAATTTAGGCAAAGACGCCCTAGAACAATAGGGAATATTGTAATTTTAAAGGATAAGATATGCTCATCAGACTATATTTATGCTCACTACAAAAACCTTCAAAAATGTTGAAGATTTAACAAATTCTTACCACAATATGCAGGCAAATAAAAGCTATAAATTCATTTCAAAACATTTATCTGTTTTGCCAAAAATACAATTTTTTGAAAAAAATCCAAGAATGTTTTATTTGTCTTAACAGATTTGAGATAGCGTATTTTTCAAAAGTGTTAGAGTGACAATTGTTGTAACTGCAATATTCACAGAATAAGCAATATCTCCCAACCAGATTTACATTGAATTTTTCTCAATGTCCGCCAGTTTATAACAATCAGCAAACACTGTAGGAATATTGACGTATAGGAACGCAAACAAAATTCAACAAATTCGATAATTTAAGACTTAGATTATGCTAACCCAACTCTTTTTAAGTTTACTCCGAAAACCTACCCGAATTTTGAAGATTTTTCCGCGACTTACTACAACATCCAGATAATTAGAATTCAAATATATATTATCGAAGTTTAGTGTTTTCTACAATGAGAGTTCTTATTGACAGCGACTCTGAATCAAACTCTTGAAGGAAATGAGTTCGATTTTAGACTGTTCTGTTTGTCTTAGTGGATTTAAGAGAGCTACTTATTAGAATGTAAAAGCGACCTTTACCTTTGATGCAATATTACCATTAATTAAGATAAGTATTAAAACCCTTTGCTTTCTGTTTTTTACTGGTCTTCAAGTATTTAGTTAAATTGGTAGCAAAATTTATGCAAAGACGCACTCGAACAATAAGAAGTATTGTAATTTTAATAGATGTCCGGATGTGCTCAACAGACTATATTCATGCTATCTACGAGAACCTTCAAAAATGACGAAGATTTTACAAATTCTTACCACAATATGCAGGCAAATAAAATCTATAAATATAATTCAAAACATTTATCTGATTTGCCAAAAATACAATTTTTTGAAAAAAATTCAAGAATGTTTTATTTGTCTTAACAGATTTGAGATAACGTGACCATTGTTGTAACTGCAATATTCACAGAATAAGCAATATCTCCCAACCAGATTTACATTGAATTTTTCTCAATGTCCGTCAGTTTATAACAATCAGCAAACACTGTAGGAATATTGACGTATAGGAACTCTAACAAAATTCAACCATTTTGATAATTTAAGAATTAGATTATGCTAACCCAACTCTTTTTAAGTTTCCTCCAAAAATCTTCCCAAATTTTGAAGATTTTTCCGCGATTTACTACAACATCCAGATAATTAGAATTCAAATATATATCATCGAAGTTTAGCGTTTTCTACAATGAGTGTTCTTATTGACAGCGACTCTGAATCAAACTCTTGAAGGAAAACGAGTTAGATTTTAGACTGTTCTGTTTGTCTTAGTTGATTTAAGAAAGCTACTTATTGAAATTTAAATACGACCTTTACCTATGATGCAATATTCACATTAATTAAGATAAGTATTAAAACCCTTTGCTTCCTGTTTTCTACTGGTCTTCAGTAGTTAGTTAAATTGGTAGCAAAATTTATGCTAAGACGCCTTCGAACAATAAGAAA
>OZ023150.1:21357053-21385425 GCA_963675895.2 Styela plicata
ACAAATAAAAAATTCTTGGATTTTTTTTCAAAAAATTGTATTTTTGGCAAAATAGATAAATGCTTTGAATTATATTTATAGATTTTATTTGCCTGCTTATTGTGGTAAGAATTTGTAAAATCTTCAACATTTTTGAAGGTTTTCGTAGTTAGTATAAATATAGTCTGATGAGCATATCCTATCCTTTAAAATTACAATATTCCCTATTGTTCTAGGGCGTCTTTGCCTAAATTTTGCTACCAATTTAACTAACTACTTGAAGACCAGTAGAAAACTGAAAGCAAAAGGTTTTAATACTTATCTTAATTAATGTGAATATTGCATCAAAAGTAAAGGTCGCTTTTACATTCTAATAAGTAGCTTTAAATCAACTAAGACAAACAGAACAGTCTAAAATACAACTCATTTTCCTTCAAGAGTTTGATTCAGAGTCGCTGTCAATAAGAACACTCATTGTAGAAAACACGAAACTTCGATAATATATATGTGAATTCTAATTATCTGGATGTTGTAGTAAGTCGCAAAAAAATTTCCAAAATTCGGGAAGGTTTTCGGAGGAAACTTAAAAGCAGTTGGATTAGCATAATCTATGTCTTAAATTATCGAAATTGTTGAATTTTGTTAGAGTTCCTATACGTCAATATTCCTACAGTGTTTGCTGATTGTTATAAACTGGCGGACATTGAGAAAAATTCAATGTAAATCCGGTTGGGAGTTGTAGCTTATTCTGTGAATATTGCAGTTACAAAAAAATGTCGCTTTTACACTCTTGAAAAATACGCTATCTCAAATCTGTTAAGACAAATAAAACATTCTTGGATTTTTTTCAAAAAATTGTATTTTTGGCAAAATAGATAAATGTTTTGAATAATATTTATAGATTTTATTTGCCTGCATATTGTGGTAAGAATTTGTAAAATCTTCAACATTTTTAAAGGTTTTCGTAGTTAGTATAAATATAGTCTGATGAGCATATCCTATCCTTTAAAATTACAATATTCCCTATTGTTCTAGCGCGTCTTTGCCTAAATTTTGCTACCAATTTAACTAACTACTTGAAGACCAGTAGAAAACTGAAAGCAAAGGGTTTTAATACTTATCTTAATTAATGTGAATATTGCATCAAAAGTAAAGGTCGCTTTTACATTCTAATAAGTAGTTTTAAATCAACTAAGACAAACAGAACAGTCTAAAATACAACTCATTTTCCTTCAAGAGTTTGATTCAGAGTCGCTGTCAATAAGAACACTCATTGTAGAAAACACGAAACTTCGATAATATATATGTGAATTCTAATTATCTGGATGATGTAGTAAGTCGCGGAAAAATCTTCAAAATTCGGGAAGGTTTTCGGAGGAAATTTAAAAGCAGTTGGATTAGCATAATCTATGTCTTAAATTATCGAAATTGTTGAATTTTGTGAGAGTTCCTATACGTCAATATTCCTACAGTGTTTGCTGATTGTTATAAACTGGCGGACATTGAGAAAAATTCAATGTAAATCCGGTTGGGAGTTGTAGCTTATTCTGTGAATATTGCAGTTACAAAAAAATGTCGCTTTTACACTCTTGAAAAATACGCTATCTCAAATCTGTTAAGACAAATAAAACATTCTTGGATTTTTTTCAAAAAATTGTTTTTTTGGCAAAACAGATAAATGTTTTGAATTGTATTTATAGATTTTATTTGCCTGCATATTGTGGTAAGAATTTGTAATATCTTCAACATTTTTGAAGGTTCTCGTAGTGAGCATGAATATAGTCTGTTGAGCATATCCGAACATCCTTTAAAATTACAATATTTCTTTTTTTTTTTTTTATTGAAATTCGCTCAGAGCAAGGACACAGAAGAAGAATCGAACTTGAAAATTCTCCTGCAGCCACTAAAGTGCAAAGAGCTACATAAAATGCAGGAGCAGGAACTAAAGAACCCCCATCCCTAATAGATGTCTATAAACGCGAGTTTAAAGCCTTGTAGATCAACACGATCAGGAAAACAGCAAGAAGGCAAGGAATTCCAAAGTTTTGATATTCTTGGAAAAAAGCTTCTTGCATAAAACTGTTTGTGACATTGTGGAACCTCCACAGTGAATAGGTGCGAATTGGTAGCCAATCGTGTCGATCGATAAAAAATTTTGTTCTGAGGAACGAGAGCAGAAAGCTCCTTTGAACAAAGACCATTATAATATCTGTAAAATAAACATAGTGAGGCAACGTTGCGGCGGTGTGTCAAACTTTGCAGACTGCAGGAAAGTTTAGTACCAATCATATTGACCACACGCCTTTGAATACGATCGAGCATGCTAAGAACAGTGACAGCGACACTGCCCCAAATGTGACAGCAATACTCCATACAGGGTCGAATCAATGATTTGTACAAATGGAGAATGATTTCGGGAGTGAGATAATGGCGAGCTCGATATAGAGAACCGACTTTCATCGAGGCTTGTTTAACAATACTGGTGACATATTCCTTCCAACTCATGTCCTTAGACAGTGTGAGTCCAACAAGACAAATATTTAAGGATTCCTCCATAACAGTACCAGACAATGAAATTTGGGTTGCATTCGTATTAGTGTAACGATTACTTGATAAAACTTTAGTCTTCTCCGAGTTAAGAGTTACCTGCCATATGTCACCCCAATTAGATACTGTGGCCAAATCACACTCAAGTGATTTTGCCAGATCTAGACGTTGTTCCGGGAGGGATTTTTCATTGAGACAAGAATATAGAGTTGTATCATCAGCGTAAATTACCAAATCACATATCAAATTATCGGGCAGGTCATTAATATATATCAAGAACAAATTTGGACCAAGGATTGACCCCTGAGGGACACCGGATGAAATGGAATAATTACCTGAACGTTGTCCGTCCAAAACAACATTAATCTTACGATTGGATAAGAAAGATTTGACAATTGAAAAAACTTGTCCAGAAATCCCATACGGTTGAATTTTCTGCAACAGACCTTGGTGCCAAACTCTGTCAAATGCTTTAGAAATGTCTAGAGCAACCGACTTTGCCTCCCCACAACGATCAAGGGCACGAAATATTTGTTCAGTTATTACTGTCAACAAGTCAGCAGTAGAGCGAGAACGACGAAAACCATACTGCTTGTCCGTGAGAAGACAAAGCGACTCCAGTTGTCCAGAAATTTTATTATTAATAATTGATTCAAAAATTTTACTTATAATTGGTAAGAGACTAATTGGACGATATTTATTAGGATCAGTTCGGTTGCCACAGTTTTTGAATGCCGGCACAATCGTTGCACATTTCCATGTATTTGGGAAGGTACATTCTTTTAAGCATTTATTAAAAAGTTTGGCCAAAATAGAGGACAACTCAGGTGAAAGAATCTTCAGAATCACAGATGGAATGCAGTCAGGACCAGGAGATATGTTCGAATCGAGTTTGGCAATTATTCTAGAGACAAGTAGCGGAGTTACTGACATGCTCTCCAATGTAACGTCGGTTCGATTTGGAAAATTAGGTGGTGAGGTACCAGAAATCGAACCAAGGCTGCAGTTATTAGAGAACATACTGGCAAACAACTCCGCCTTGTCTCTGGAAGAACACAAAATTTCAAGGCCATTTAAAAGAGGAGGGATACTAGATTTACCCCTGTTCATTACATTATTTAATATTTTCCAAAAATCTTTGGAACCCAATTTTTGTTGTGAAATTTTGGATTTAGTGGATTCCATGTATCGAGTTCTAGCAATTCGGAAAATTCTTTTACAATTATTTCTAGCCTTTCTATGAAGTCGTCTATTATTGACGTTGGGATGTCGACGATAGCGGTGGAAATGATGATTTCTCTTCGCTATTGCCGCCAAGCATTCGGGTGAAAACCATGGGGCAGAGTGGGGCTTCACCTGGAATCTTCGGTGAGGAATGAATTCATCAATTCCAAAGCGTATCCACTCTGCGATTTCCACCGCACACTCATTAGCAGGCAACAAGAAAACATCATTCCACGGCACATCGCGAAGGAAGTCCCGAAAAGAGTCCAAGTCACCGCCCTTGTAGTTATAAGAAGTGCGGTGAAAAGGAGACTCTTTACTTATGAGAGTCGAATTTTTTAATCTCAGCTGCAAAATGACGTGGTCTGAAGTACCAAGTGGGGGCTGGGGAACCAGGGAGAATACATCACCTGGATCTGAGACAAAACAAAGATCCAGTCGGGAAGAAGCGTGAGCCGGGTTATCGGGGATCCTAGTCATAAAATCCACCACCTGTGTCAGAGACTCAGTGATGGCGAAATTATGAGTTTTAATTCCGGCCAGGTCAGTTGCAGCTGAATTCAAACAGGTATCGTGATGGGCATTAAAATCTCCCATTATGCAAAATTTGGCAGATGGACAAGACATCAAAATCTTGTCTATCTGCAAAGAGATGTCATCCAGGACAGAACAATCTTGGGTTGAGGGGGATCGGTATACGAAGAATAGAAATGATGTCGATGTCAGAAGCGACATGCGTAGGCACAGATACGAAAGTGATGTGGACTCAAAAGCAAATGCACGAGCTACAGGCAGATTGCTACGAACGTAGACAGCTAGTCCATGCTTATGCTTTGGAGAATCCTTACGTATGAGCGGCAAATAACCCTCGACCCCGAAATCAGAAGATGAGAGTCCAGGATTAAGATTGGTCTCGCAGAGTGCAAAGACATCTGGACTATTCCTCGCAAGGAATGATTCCACAGATTCCACGAACGTTAGAAAAACAAATTGAAAAATTGTTGACCGTGAGATTCTTAGCACCCCCTCCCCTATTACGGGGTGCACGGGACCGGGGGCCATTGGCTTTATTCGGACGCGTCATATTATGAGAAAAAACCAGCAACTGCACGCTGAGCAGGAAACATTCCAAGGGAACTTAACTGCCATCGTTGAATGCAGTGAGTGGTATCTACCCTAGACGAGAGTATGACTCTCTACCACTTCATGAGATTGGGATTACGTTTGGTTTACCTTCTGTCTGTAGAACTTCCTGATAAGGGTGACCCTGCCAGGAAAGAATATCTCCAGTCAGTATAACTAACTACTTGAAGACCAGTAGAAAACAGAAAGCAAAGTGTTTTAATACTTATCTTAATTAATGTGAATATTGCATCAAAAGTAAAGGTCTCTTTTACATTCTAATAAGTAGCCTACTTAAATCAACGATGACAAACAGAACGGAATAAAATCTAACTCATTTTCCTTCAAGAGTTTGATTCAGAGTCGCTGTCAATAAGAACACTCATTGTAGAAAACACTAAACTTTGATAATATATATTTGAATTTTAATTATCTGGATGTTGTTGTAAGTCGCGGAAAAATTTTCAAAATTCGGGAAGGTTTTCGGAGTAAACTTAAAAATAGTTGGGTTAGCATAGTCTAATTCTTAAATTATCGAAATTGTTGAATTTTGTTGGAGTTCCTTTACGTAAATATTACTACAGTGTTTGCTGATTGTTATAAACTGGCGGACATTGAGAAAAATTCAATGTAAATCCGGTTGGAAGTTGTAGCTTATTCTGTGAATATTGCAGTTAAAAAAAATGTCACTTTAACACTCTTGAAAAATACGTTATCTCAAATCTGTTAAGACAAATAAAACATTCATGGATTTTTTTCAAAAAATTGTTTTTTTGGCAAAACAGATAAATGTTTTGAATTGTATTTATAGATTTTATTTGCCTGCATATTGTGGTAAGAATTTGTAAAATCTTTGTCATTTTTGAAGGTTCTCGTAGTTAGCATGAATCTAGCCTGTTGAGCATATCCGGACATCCTTTAAAATTACAATATTTCTTATTGTTCGAGGGCGTCTTTGCATAAATAAATGTTAGAAAGTGCATAAATAAGTGCTTTCAGTAGAAAACAGAAAGCAAAGGGTTTTAATACTTATCTTAATTAATGTGAATATTGCATCCAAGGTAAAGGTCGCTTTTACATTCTAATAAGTAGCTTTCTTAAATCAACTAAGACAAACAGAACAGTCTAAAATCTAACTCATTTTCCTTCAAGAGTTTGATTCAGAGTCGCTGTCAATAAGAACAC
The DNA here is from genome assembly GCA_963675895.2 of Styela plicata. Lineage (NCBI taxonomy): Eukaryota > Metazoa > Chordata > Ascidiacea > Stolidobranchia > Styelidae > Styela > Styela plicata. The sequence goes on from OZ023150.1 coordinate 21,363,111, forward strand.
AAATTGCAGAAAACACTAAACTTCGATAATATATATTTGAATTCTAATTATCTGGATGTTGTAGTAAGTCGCGGAAAAATCTTCAAAATTCGGGAAGGTTTTTGGAGGAAACTTTAAAAGAGTTGGGTTAGCATAATATAAGTCTTAAATTATCGAAATTGTTGAATTTTGTTAGAGTTCCTATACGTCAATATTCCTACAGTGTTTGCTGATTGTTATAAACTGGCAGGCATTGAGAAAAATTCAATGTAAATCTGGTTGGGAGATATTGCTTATTCTGTGAATATTGCAGTTACAACAATTGTCACTTTAACACTTTTGAAAAATACGCCATCTCAAATCTGTTAAGACAAATAAAACATTCTTGGATTTTTTTCAAAAAATTTTATTTTTGGCAAAACAGATAAATGTTTTGAATTATATTTATAGATTTTATTTGCCTGCATATTGTGGTAAGAATTTGTAAAATCTTCAACATTTTTGAAGGTTTTCGTAGTTAGCAAAAATATAGTCTGATGAGCATATCCTATCCTTTAAAATTACAATATTCCCTATTGTTCAAGGGCGTCTTTGCCTAAATTTTGCTACCAATTTAACTAATTACTTGAAGACCAGTAGAAAACCGAAATCAAAGTGTTTCAATACCTATCTCAATTAATGTGAATATTGCATCAAAAGTAAAGGTCTCTTTTACATTCTAATAAATAGCCTACTTAAATCAACGATGACAAACGGAACAGTCTAAAATCTAACTCATTATCCTTCAAGAGTTTGATTCAGAGTCGCTGTCAATAAGAACACTTATTGTAGAAAACACTAAACTTCGATAATATATATTTGAATTCTAATTATCTGGATCTTGTTGTAAGTCGCGGAAAAATCTTTAAAATTCGGGAAGTTTTTCGGAGTAAACATAAAAATAGTTGGGTTAGCATAATCAAACCTTAAATTATCGAAATTGTTGAATTTTGTTGGAGTTCCTTTACGTAAATATTCCTACAGTGTTTGCTGATTGTTATAAACTGGCGGACATTGACAAAAATTCAATGTAAATCTGGTTGGGAGATATTGCTTATTCTGTGAATATTGCAGTTACAACAATTGTCACTTTAACACTTTTGAAAAATACGCCATCTCAAATCTGTTAAGACAAATAAAACATTCTTGGATTTTTTTCAAAAAATTTTATTTTTGGCAAAACAGATAAATGTTTTGAATTATATTTATAGATTTTATTTGCCTGCATATTGTGGTAAGAATTTGTAAAATCTTCAACATTTTTGAAGGTTTTCGTAGTTAGCATAAATATAGTCTGATGAGCATATCCTATCCTTTAAAATTACAATATTCCCCATTGTTCTAGGGCGTATTTGCCTAAATTTTGCTACCAATTTAACTAACTACTTGAAGACCAGTAGAAAACTGAAAGCAAAGTGTTTTAATACCTATCTTAATTAATGTGAATATTGCATCAAAAGTAAAGGTCTCTTTTACATTCTAATAAGTAGCCTATCTAAATCAACGATGACAAACAGAACAGTCTAAAATCTAACTCATTTTCCTTCAAGAGTTTGATTCAGAGTCGCTGTCAATAAGAACACTCATTGTAGAAAACACTAAACTTCGAAAATAAATATTTGAATTCTAATTATCTGGATGTTGTTGAAAGTCGCGGAAAAATCTTTAAAATTCGGGAAGGTTTTCGGAGGACAAAAATAGTTGGGTTAGCATAATCAAATTCTTAAAATATCGAAATTGTTGAATTTTGTTGGAGTTCCTTTACGTAAATATTCCTACAGTGTTTGCTGATTGTTATAAACTGGCGGACATTGAGAAAAATTCAATGTAAATCCGGTTGGAAGTTGTAGCTTATTGTGTGAATATTGCAGTTACAACAATTGTCACTTTAACACTTTAGAAAAATACGCTATCTGAAATCTGTTAAGACAAATAAAACATTCTTGCATTTTTTTCAAAAAATTGTATTTTTGGCAAAACAGATAAATGTTTTGAATTATATTTATAGATTTTATTTGCCTGCATATTGCGGTAAGAATTTGTAAAATCTTCAAAATTTTTGAAGGTTTTCGTAGTTAGCATAAATATAGTCTAATGAGCATATCCTGTCCTTTAAAATTACAATATTCCTTATTGTTCTAGGGCGTCTTTGCCTAAATTTTGCTACCAATTTAACTAACTACTTGAAGACCAGTAGAAAACCGAAAGCAAAGTGTTTCAATACATATCTTTATTAATGTGAATATTGCATCAAAAGTAAAGGTCTCTTTTACATTCTAATAAGTAGCCTACTTAAATCAACGATGACAAACGGAACAGTCTAAAATCTAACTCATTTTCCTTCAAGAGTTTGATTCAGAGTCGCTGTCAATAAGAACACTCATTGTAGAAAACACTAAACTTCGATAATATATATTTGAATTCTAATTATCTGGATCTTGTTTTAAGTCGCGGAAAAATCTTCAAAATTCGGGAAGGTTTTCGGAGTAAACTTAAAAATAGTTGGGTTAGCATAATCTAATTCTTAAATTATCGAAATTGTTGAATTTGGATGGAGTTCCTTTACGTAAATATTCCTACAGTGTTTGCTGATTGTTATAAACTGGCGGACATTGACAAAAATTCAATGTTAATCCGGTTGGAAGTTGTAGCTTATTCTGTGAATATTGCAGTTAAAAAACTGTCACTTTAACACACTTGAAAAATACGCTATCACAAATCTGTTAAGACAAATAAAGCATTCTTGGATTTTGTTCAAAAAATTGTATTTTTGGCAAAACAGATGTTTTGAATTGTATTTATAGATTTTATTTGGCTGCATATTGTGGTAAGAATTTGTAAAATCTTCGTCATTTTTGAAGGTTCTCGTAGTTAGCATGAATATAGTCTGTTGAGCATATCCGGACATTCTTTAAAATTACATTATTTCTTATTGTTCGAGGGCGTCTTTGCATAAATTTTGCTACCAATTTAAATAACTACTTTAAGACCAGTAGAAATCAGAAAGCAAAGGGTTTTAATACTTATCCTAATTAATGTGAATATTGCATCAAAGGTAAAGGTCGCTTTTACATTCTAATAAGTAGCTTTCTTAAATCAACGATGACAAAAGGAACAGTCTAAAATCTAACTCATTTTCCTTCAAGAGTTTGATTCAGAGTCGCTGTCAATAAGAACACTCATTGTAGAAAACACTAAATTTCGATAATATATATTTGAATTCTAAATATCTGGATCTTGTTGTAAGTCGCGGAAAAATCTTCAAAATTCGGGAAGGTTTTCGGAGTAAACTTAAAAATAGTTGGGTTAGCATAATCTAATTCTTAAATTATCGAAATTGTTGAATTTTGATGGAGTTCCTTTACGTAAATATTCCTACAGTGTTTGCTGATTGTTATAAACTGGCGGACATTGACAAAAATTCAATGTTAATCCGGATGGAAGTTGTAGCTTATTCTGTGAATATTGCAGTTAAAAAAATGTCACTTTAACACACTTGAAAAATACGCTATCACAAATCTGTTAAGACAAATAAAACATTCTTGGATTTTTTTCAAAAAATTGTTTTTTGGCAAAACAGATAAATGTTTTGAATTGTATTTATAGATTTTATTTGCCTGCATATTGTGTTAAGAATTTGTAAAATCTTCGTCTTATTTGAAGGTTCTCGCAGTTAGCATGAATATAGTCTGTTGAGCATATCCGGACATCCTTTAAAATTACAATATTTCTTATTGTTCGAGGGCGTCTTTTCATAAATTTTCCTACCAATTTAACTAACTACTTGAAGACCAGTAGAAAACAGAAAGCAAAGGGTTTTAATACTTATCTTAATTAATGTGAATATTCCATCAAAGGTAAAGGTCGCTTTTACATTCTAATAAGTAGCTTTCTTAAATCAACTAAGACAAACAGAACAGTCTAAAATCCAACTCATTTTCCTTCAAGAGTTTGATTCAGAGTCGCTGTCAATAAGAACACTCATTGTAGAAAACACTAAACTTCGATAATATATATTTGAATTCTAATTATCTGGATGTTGTAGTAAGTCGCGGAAAAATCTTCAAAATTCTGGAAGGTTTTTGGAGGAAACTCTAAAAGAGTTGGGTTAGCATAATCTAAGTCTTAAATTATCGAAATTGTTGAATTTTGTTAGAGTTCCTATACGTCAATATTCCTACTGTGTTTGCTGATTGTTATAAACTGGCGGACATTGAGAAAAATTCAATGTAAATTTGGTTGGGAGATATTGCCTATTCTGTGAATATTGCAGTTTCAACAATTGTCACTTTAACACTTTATAGGAAAATACGCTATCTGAAATCTGTTAAGACAAATAAAACATTCTTGGATTTTTTTTAAAAAATTGTATTTTTGGCAAAACAGATAAATGTTTTGAATTATATTTATAGATTTTATTTGCCTGCATATTGTGGTAAGAATTTGTAAAATCTTCAACATTTTTGAAGGTTTTCGTAGTTAGCATAAATATAGTCTAATGAGCATATCCTCTCCTTTAAAATTACAATATTCCTTATTGTTCTAGGGCGTCTTTGCCTAAATTTTGCTACCAATTTAACTAACTACTTGAAGACCAGTAGAAAACCGAAAGCAAAGTGTTTCAATACATATCTTTATTAATGTGAATATTGCATCAAAAGCAAAGGTCTCTTTTACATTCTAATAAGTAGCCTACTTAAATCAACGATGACAAACGGAACAGTCTAAAATCTAACTCATTTTCCTTCAAGAGTTTGATTCAGAGTCGCTGTCAATAAGAACACTCATTGTAGAAAACACTAAACTTCGATAACATATATATTTGAATTCTAATTATCTGGATCTTGTTTTAAGTCGCGGAAAAATCTTCAAAATTCGGGAAGGTTTTCGGAGTAAACTTAAAAATAGTTGGGTTAGCATAATCTAATTCTTAAATTATCGAAATTGTTGAATTTTGATGGAGTTCCTTTACGTAAATATTCCTACAGTGTTTGCTGATTGTTATAAACTGGCGTACATTGACAAAAATTCAATGTTAATCCGGTTGGAAGTTGTAGCTTATTCTGTGAATATTGCAGTTAAAAAACTGTCACTTTAACACACTTGAAAAATACGCTATCACAAATCTGTTAAGACAAATAAAGCATTCTTGGATTTTTTTCAAAAAATTGTATTTTTGGCAAAACAGATTTTTTGAATTGTATTTATAGATTTTATTTGGCTGCATATTGTGGTAAGAATTTGAAAAATCTTCGTCATTTTTGAAGGTTCTCGTAGTTAGCATGAATATAGTCTGTTGTGCATATCCGGACATTCTTTAAAATTACTTTATTTCTTATTGTTCGAGGGCGTCTTTGCATAAATTTTGCTACCAATTTAACTAACTACTTTAAGACCAGTAGAAATCAGAAAGCAAAGGGTTTTAATACTTATCTTAATTAATGTGAATATTGCATCAAAGGTAAAGGTCGCTTTTACATTCTAATAAGTAGCTTTCTTAAATCAACGATGACAAAAGGAACAGTCTAAAATCTAACTCATTTTCCTTCAAGAGTTTGATTCAGAGTCGCTGTCAATAAGAACACTCATTGTAGAAAACACTAAATTTCGATAATATATATTTGAATTCTAATTATCTGGATCTTGTTGTAAGTCGCGGAAAAATCTTCAAAATTCGGGAAGGTTTTCGGAGTAAACTTAAAAATAGTTGGGTTCGCATAATCTAATTCTTAAATTATCGAAATTGTTGAATTTTGATGGAGTTCCTTTACGTAGATATTCCTACAGTGTTTGCTGATTGTTATAAACTGGCGGACATTGACAAAAATTCAATGTTAATCCGGTTGGAAGTTGTAGCTTATTCTGTGAATATTGCAGTTAAAAAACTGTCACTTTAACACACTTGAAAAATACGCTATCACAAATCTGTTAAGACAAATAAAGCATTCTTGGATTTTTTCAAAAAATTGTATTTTTGGCAAAACAGATAAATGTTTTGAATTGTATTTATAGATTTTATTTGGCTGCATATTGTGGTAAGAATTTGTAAGAATTTGTAAAATCTTCGTCATTTTTGAAGGTTCTCGTAGTTAGCATGAATATAGTCTGTTGAGCATATCCGGACATCCTTTAAAATTACATTATTTCTTATTGTTCGAGGGCGTCTTTGCATAAATTTTGCTACCAATTTAACTAACTACTTTAAGACCAGTAGAAATCAGAAAGCAAAGGGTTTTAATACTTATCTTAATTAATGTGAATATTGCATCAAAGGTAAAGGTCGCTTTTACATTCTAATAAGTAGCTTTCTTAAATCAACGATGACAAAAGGAACAGTCTAAAATCTAACTCATTTTCCTTCAAGAGTTTGATTCAGAGTCGCTGTCAATAAGAACACTCATTGTAGAAAACACTAAACTTCGATAATATATATTTGAATTCTAATTATCTGGATCTTGTTGTAAGTCGCGGAAAAATCTTCAAAATTCGGGAAGGTTTTTGGAGTAAACTTAAAAATAGTTGGGTTAGCATAATCTAATTCTTAAATTATCGAAATTGTTGAATTTTGATGGAGTTCCTTTACGTAAATATTCCTACAGTGTTTGCTGATTGTTTTAAACTGGCGGACATTGACAAAAATTCAATGTTAATCCGGTTGAAAGTTGTAGCTTATTCTGTGAATATTGCAGTTAAAAAAATGTCACTTTAACACACTTGAAAAATACGCTATCACAAATCTGTTAAGACAAATAAAACATTCTTCGATTTTTTTCAAAAAATTGTATTTTTGGCAAAACAGATAAATGTTTTGAATTGTATTTATAGATTTTATTTGGCTGCATATTGTGGTAAGAATTTGTAAAATCTTCAACATTTTTGAAGGTTTTCGTAGTTAGCGTAAATACAGTCTGATGAGCATATCCTATCCTTTAAAATTACAATATTCCCTATTGTTCTAGGGCGTATTTGCCTAAATTTTGCTATCAATTTAACTAACTACTTGAAGACCAGTAGAAAACTGAAAGCAAAGTGTTTTAATACCTATCTTAATTAATGTGAATATTGCATCAAAAGTAATGGTCTCTTTTACATTCTAATAAGTAGCCTATCTAAATCAACGATGGCAAACAGAACAGTCTAAAATCTAACTCATTTTCCTTCAAGAGTTTGATTCAGAGTCGCTGTCAATAAGAACACTCATTGTAAAAAACACTAAACTTCGATAATATATATTTGAATTCTAATTATCTGGATCTTGTTGTAAGTCGCGGAAATATCTTCAAAATTCGGGAAGGTTTCCCGAGTAAACTTAAAAATAGTTGGGTTAGCATAATCTAATTCTTAAATTATCGAAATTGTTGAATTTTGATGGAGTTCCTTTACGTAAATATTCCTACAGTGTTTGCTGATTGTTATAAACTGGCGGACATTGACAAAAATTCAATGTTAATCCGGTTGGAAGTTGTAGCTTATTCTGTGAATATTGCAGTTAAAAAACTGTCACTTTAACACACTTGAAAAATACGCTATCACAAATCTGTTAAGACAAATAAAGCATTCTTGGATTTTTTTCAAAAAATTGTATTTTTGGCAAAACAGATAAATGTTTTGAATTGTATTTATAGATTTTATTTGGCTGCATATTGTGGTAAGAATTTGTAAAAATCTTCGTCATTTTGGAAGGTTCTCGTAGTTAGCATGAATATAGTCTGTTGAGCATATCCGGACATCCTTTAAAATTACATTATTTCTTATTGTTCGAGGGCGTCTTTGCATAAATTTTGCTACCAATTTAACTAACTACTTTAAGACCAGTAGAAATCAGAAAGCAAAGGGTTTTAATACTTATCTTAATTAATGTGAATATTGCATCAAAGGTAAAGGTTGCTTTTACATTCTAATAAGTAGCTTTCTTAAATCAACGATGACAAAAGGAACAGTCTAAAATCTAACTCATTTTCCTTCAAGAGTTTGATTCAGAGTCGCTGTCAATAAGAACACTCATTGTAGAAAACACTAAACTTCGATAATATATATTTGAATTCTAATTATCTGGATCTTGTTGTAAGTCGCGGAAAAATCTTCAAAATTCGGGAAGGTTTTCGGAGTAAACTTAAAAATAGTTGGATTAGCATAATCTAATTCTTAAATTATCGAAATTGTTGAATTTTGATGGAGTTCCTTTACGTAAATATTCCTAGAGTGTTTGCTGATTGTTATAAACTGGCGGACATTGACAAAAATTCAATGTTAATCCGGTTGAAAGTTGTAGCTTATTCTGTGAATATTGCAGTTAAAAAAATGTCACTTTAACACACTTGAAAAATACGCTATCACAAATCTGTTAAGACAAATAAAACATTCTTCGATTTTTTTCAAAAAATTGTATTTTTGGCAAAACAGATAAATGTTTTGAATTGTATTTATAGATTTTATTTGGCTGCATATTGTGGTAAGAATTTGTAAAATCTTCAACATTTTTGAAGGTTTTCGTAGTTAGCGTAAATACAGTCTGATGAGCATATCCTATCCTTTAAAATTACAATATTCCCTATTGTTCTAGGGCGTATTTGCCTAAATTTTGCTATCAATTTAACTAACTACTTGAAGACCAGTAGAAAACTGAAAGCAAAGTGTTTTAATACCTATCTTAATTAATGTGAATATTGCATCAAAAGTAAAGGTCTCTTTTACATTCTAATAAGTAGCCTATCTAAATCAACGATGACAAACAGAACAGTCTAAAATCTAACTCATTTTCCTTCAAGAGTTTGATTCAGAGTCGCTGTCAATAAGAACACTCATTGTAAAAAACACTAAACTTCGATAATATATATTTGAATTCTAATTATCTGGATCTTGTTGTAAGTCGCGGAAATATCTTCAAAATTCGGGAAGGTTTCCCGAGTAAACTTAAAAATAGTTGGGTTAGCATAATCTAATTCTTAAATTATCGAAATTGTTGAATTTTGTTGGAGTTCCTTTACGTAAATATTCCTACAGTGTTTGCTGATTGTTATAAACTGGCGGACATTGACAAAAATTCAATGTTAATCCGGTTGGAAGTTGTAGCTTATTCTGTGAATATTGCAGTTAAAAAAAATGTCACTTTAACACACTTGAAGAATACGCTATCACAAATCTGTTAAGACAAATAAAGCATTCTTGGATTTTTTTCAAAAAATTGTATTTTTGGCAAAACAGATAAATGTTTTGAATTGTATTTATGGATTTTATTTGGCTGCATATTGTGGTAAGAATTTGTAAAATCTTCGTCATTTTTGAAGGTTCTCGTAGTTAGCATGAATATAGTCTGTTGAGCATATCCGGACATCCTTTAAAATTACAATATTTCTTATTGTTCGAGGGCGTCTTTGCATAAATTTTGCTACCAATTTAAATAACTACTTTAAGACCAGTAGAAATCAGAAAGCAAAGGGTTTTAATACTTATCTTAATTAATGTGAATATTGCATCAAAGGTAAAGGTCGCTTTTACATTCTAATAAGTAGCTTTCTTAAATCAACTAAGACAAACAGAACAGTCTAAAATCTAACTCATTTTCCTTCACGAGTTTGATTCAGAGTCGCTGTCAATAAGAACACTCATTGTAGAAAACACTAAACTTCGATAATATGTATTTGAATTCTAATTATCTGGATGTTGTAGTAAGTCGCGGAAAAATCTTCAAAATCCGGGAAGGTTTTTGCAGGAAACTCTAAAAGAGTTGGGTTAGCATAATCTAAGTCTTAAATTATTGAAATTGTTGAATTTTGTTAGAGTTCCTATACGTCAATATTCCTACTGTGTTTGCTGATTGTTATAAACTGGCGGACATTGAGAAAAATTCAATGTAAATCTGGTTGGGAGATATTGCTTATTCTGTGAATATTGCAGTTACAACAATTGTCACTTTAACACTTTTGAAAAATACGCTATCTCAAATTTGTTAAGACAAATAAAACATTCTTGGATTTTTTTCAAAAAATTGTATTTTTGGCAAATCAGATAAATGTTTTGAATTATATTTATAGATTTTATTTGCCTGCATATTGTGGTAAGAATTTGTAAAATCTTCAACATTTTTGATGGTTTTCGTAGTTAGCATAAATATAGTCTGATGAGCATATCCTATCCTTTACAATTACAATATTCCTTATTGTTCTAGGGCGTCTTTGCCTAAATTTTGCTACCAATTTAACTAACTACTTGAAGACCAGTAGAAAACCGAAAGCAAAGTGTTTCAATACCTATCTTAATTAATGTGAATATTGCATCAAAAGTAAAGGTATCTTTTACATTCTAATAAGTAGCTTTCTTAAATCAACGATGACAAAAGGAACAGTCTAAAATCTAACTCATTTTCCTTCAAGAGTTTGATTCAGAGTCGCTGTCAATAAGAACACTCATTGTAGAAAACACTAAACTTCGATAATATATATTTGAATTCTAATTATCTGGATCTTGTTGTAAGTCGCGGAAAAATCTTCAAAATTCGGGAAGGTTTTCGTAGAAAACTTAAAAATAGTTGGGTTAGCATAATCTAATTCTTAAATTATCGAAATTGTTGAATTTTGATGGAGTTCCTTTACGTAAATATTCCTACAGTGTTTGCTGATTGTTATAAACTGGCGGACACTGACAAAAATTCAATGTGAATCCGGTTGAAAGTTGTAGCTTATTCTGTGAATATTGCAGTTAAAAAAATGTCACTTTAACACACTTGAAAAATACGCTATCACAAATCTGTTAAGACAAATAAAACATTCTTCGATTTTTTTCAAAAAATTGTATTTTTGGCAAAACAGATAAATGTTTTGAATTGTATTTATAGATTTTATTTGGCTGCATATTGTGGTAAGAATTTGTAAAATCTTCAACATTTTTGAAGGTTTTCGTAGTTAGCGTAAATACAGTCTGATGAGCATATCCTATCCTTTAAAATTACAATATTCCCTATTGTTCTAGGGCGTATTTGCCTAAATTTTGCTACCAATTTAACTAACTACTTGAAGACCAGTAGAAAAACTGAAAGCAAAGTGTTTTAATACCTATCTTAATTAATGTGAATATTGCATCAAAAGTAAAGGTCTCTTTTACATTCTAATAAGTAGCCTATCCAAATCAACGATGACAAACAGAACAGTCTAAAAATCTAACTCATTTTCCTTCAAGAGTTTGATTCAGAGTCGCTGTCAATAAGAACACTCATTGTAAAAAACACTAAACTTCGATAATATATATTTGAATTCTAATTATCTGGATCTTGTTGTAAGTCGCGGAAATATCTTCAAAATTCGGGAAGGTTTCCCGAGTAAACTTAAAAATAGTTGGGTTAGCATAATCTAATTCTTAAATTATCGAAATTGTTGAATTTTTGTTGGAGTTCCTTTACGTAAATATTCCTACAGTGTTTGCTGATTGTTATAAACTGGCGGACATTGACAAAATTTCAATGTTTAATCCGGTTGGAAGTTGTAGCTTATTCTGTGAATATTGCAGTTAAAAAAAATGTCACTTTAACACACTTGAAGAATACGCTATCACAAATCTGTTAAGACAAATAAAGCATTCTTGGATTTTTTTCAAAAAATTGTATTTTTGGCAAAACAGATAAATGTTTTGAATTGTATTTATAGATTTTATTTGGCTGCATATTGTGGTAAGAATTTGTAAAATCTTCGTCATTTTTGAAGGTTCTCGTAGTTAGCATGAATATAGTCTGTTGAGCATATCCGGACATCCTTTAAAATTACAATATTTCTTATTGTTCGAGGGCGTCTTTGCATAAATTTTGCTACCAATTTAAATAACTACTTTAAAGACCAGTAGAAATCAGAAAGCAAAGGGTTTTTAATACTTATCTTAATTAATGTGAATATTGCATCAAAGGTAAAGGTCGCTTTTACATTCTAATAAGTAGCTTTCTTAAATCATCTAAGACAAACAGAACAGTCTAAAATCTGACTCATTTTCCTTCACGATTTTGATTCAGAGTCGCTGTCAATAAGAACACTCATTGTAGAAAACACTAAACTTCGATAATATATATTTGAATTCTAATTATCTGGATGTTGTAGTAAGTCGCGGAAAAATCTTCAAAATCCGGGAAGGTTTTTGCAGGAAACTCTAAAAGAGTTGGGTTAGCATAATCTAAGTCTTAAATTATCGAAATTGTTGAATTTTGTTAGAGTTCCTATACGTCAATATTCCTACTGTGTTTGCTGATTGTTATAAAACTGGCGGACATTGAGAAAAATTCAATGTAAATCTGGTTGGGAGATATTGCTTATTCTGTGAATATTGCAGTTACAACAATTGTCACTTTAACACTTTTGAAAAATACGCTATCTCAAATTTGTTAAGAATTTGTAAAATCTTCGTCATTTTTGAAGGTTCTCGTAGTTAGCATGAATATAGTCTGTTGAGCATATCCGGACATCCTTTAAAATTACATTATTTCTTATTGTTCGAGGGCGTCTTTGCATAAATTTTGCTACCAATTTAACTAACTACTTTAAGACCAGTAGAAATCAGAAAGCAAAGGGTTTTTAATACTTATCTTAATTAATGTGAATATTGCATCAAAGGTAAAGGTCGCTTTTACATTCTAATAAGAAGCTTTCTTAAATCAACGATGACAAAAGGAACAGTCTAAAATCTAACTCATTTTCCTTCAAGAGTTTGATTCAGAGTCGCTGTCAATAAGAACACTCATTGTAGAAAACACTAAACTTCGATAATATATATTTGAATTCTAATTATCTGGATCTTGTTGTAAGTCGCGGAAAAATCTTCAAAATTCGGGAAGGTTTTCGGAGAAAACTTAAAAATAGTTGGGTTAGCATAATCTAATTCTTAAATTATCGAAATTGTTGAATTTTGATGGAGTTCCTTTACGTAAATATTCCTACAGTGTTTGCTGATTGTTATAAACTGGCGGACATTGACAAAAATTCAATGTTAATCCGGTTGAAAGTTGTAGCTTATTCTGTGAATATTGCAGTTAAAAAAATGTCACTTTAACACACTTGAAAAATACGCTATCACAAATCTGTTAAGACAAATAAAACATTCTTCGATTTTTTCCAAAAAATTGTATTTTTGGCAAAACAGATAAATGTTTTGAATTGTATTTATAGATTTTATTTGGCTGCATATTGTGGTAAGAATTTGTAAAATCTTCAACATTTTTGAAGGTTTTCGTAGTTAGCGTAAATACAGTCTGATGAGCATATCCTATCCTTTAAAATTACAATATTCCCTATTGTTCTAGGGCGTATTTGCCTAAATTTTGCTACCAATTTAACTAACTACTTGAAGACCAGTAGAAAACTGAAAGCAAAGTGTTTTAATACCTATCTTAATTAATGTGAATATTGCATCAAAAGTAAAGGTCTCTTTTACATTCTAATAAGTAGCCTATCTAAATCAACGATGACAAACAGAACAGTCTAAAATCTAACTCATTTTCCTTCAAGAGTTTGATTCAGAGTCGCTGTCAATAAGAACACTCATTGTAAAAAACACTAAACTTCGATAAATATATATTTGAATTCTAATTATCTGGATCTTGTTGTAAGTCGCGGAAATATCTTCAAAATTCGGGAAGGTTTCCCGAGTAAACTTAAAAATAGTTGGGTTAGCATAATCTAATTCTTAAATTATCGAAATTGTTGAATTTTGTTGGAGTTCCTTTACGTAAATATTCCTACAGTGTTTGCTGATTGTTATAAACTGGCGGACATTGACAAAAATTCAATGTTAATCCGGTTGGAAGTTGTAGCTTATTCTGTGAATATTGCAGTTAAAAAAAATGTCACTTTAACACACTTGATGAATACGCTATCACAAATCTGTTAAGACAAATAAAGCATTCTTGGATTTTTTTCAAAAAATTGTATTTTTGGCAAAACAGATAAATGTTTTGAATTGTATTTATAGATTTTATTTGGCTGCATATTGTGGTAAGAATTTGTAAAATCTTCGTCATTTTTGAAGGTTCTCGTAGTTAGCATGAATATAGTCTGTTGAGCATATCCGGACATCCTTTAAAATTACAATATTTCTTATTGTTCGAGGGCGTCTTTGCATAAATTTTGCTACCAATTTAAATAACTACTTTAAGACCAGTAGAAATCAGAAAGCAAAGGGTTTTAATACTTATCTTAATTAGTGTGAATATTGCATAAAAGGTAAAGGTCGCTTTTACATTCTAATAAGTAGCTTTCTTAAATCAACTAAGACAAACAGAACAGTCTAAAATCTGACTCATTTTCCTTCACGATTTTGATTCAGAGTCGCTGTCAATAAGAACACTCATTGTAGAAAACACTAAACTTCGATAATATATATTTGAATTCTAATTATCTGGATGTTGTAGTAAGTCGCGGAAAAATCTTCAAAATCCGGGAAGGTTTTTGCAGGAAACTCTAAAAGAGTTGGGTTAGCATAATCTAAGTCTTAAATTATCGAAATTGTTGAATTTTGTTAGAGTTCCTATACGTCAATATTCCTACTGTGTTTGCTGATTGTTATAAACTGGCGGACATTGAGAAAAATTCAATGTAAATCTGGTTGGGAGATATTGCTTATTCTGTGAATATTGCAGTTACAACAATTGTCACTTTAACACTTTTGAAAAATACGCTATCTCAAATTTGTTAAGAATTTGTAAAATCTTCGTCATTTTTGAAGGTTCTCGTAGTTAGCATGAATATAGTCTGTTGAGCATATCCGGACATCCTTTAAAATTACATTATTTCTTATTGTTCGAGGGCGTCTTTGCATAAATTTTGCTACCAATTTAACTAACTACTTTAAGACCAGTAGAAATCAGAAAGCAAAGGGTTTTAATACTTATCTTAATTAATGTGAATATTGCATCAAAGGTAAAGGTCGCTTTTACATTCTAATAAGAAGCTTTCTTAAATCAACGATGACAAAAGGAACAGTCTAAAATCTAACTCATTTTCCTTCAAGAGTTTGATTCAGAGTCGCTGTCAATAAGAACACTCATTGTAAAAAACACTAAACTTCGATAATATATATTTGAATTCTAATTATCTGGATCTTGTTGTAAGTCGCGGAAATATCTTCAAAATTCGGGAAGGTTTCCCGAGTAAACTTAAAAATAGTTGGGTTAGCATAATCTAATTCTTAAATTATCGAAATTGTTGAATTTTGTTGGAGTTCCTTTACGTAAATATTCCTACAGTGTTTGCTGATTGTTATAAACTGGCGGACATTGACAAAAATTCAATGTTAATCCGGTTGGAAGTTGTAGCTTATTCTGTGAATATTGCAGTTAAAAAAAATGTCACTTTAACACACTTGAAGAATACGCTATCACAAATCTGTTAAGACAAATAAAGCATTCTTGGATTTTTTTCAAAAAATTGTATTTTTGGCAAAACAGATAAATGTTTTGAATTGTATTTATAGATTTTATTTGGCTGCATATTGTGGTAAGAATTTGTAAAATCTTCAACATTTTTGAAGGTTTTCGTAGTTAGCGTAAATACAGTCTGATGAGCATATCCTATCCTTTAAAATTACAATATTCCCTATTGTTCTAGGGCGTATTTGCCTAAATTTTGCTACCAATTTAACTAACTACTTGAAGACCAGTAGAAAACTGAAAGCAAAGTGTTTTAATACCTATCTTAATTAATGTGAATATTGCATCAAAAGTAAAGGTCTCTTTTACATTCTAATAAGTAGCCTATCTAAATCAACGATGACAAACAGAACAGTCTAAAATCTAACTCATTTTCCTTCAAGAGTTTGATTCAGAGTCGCTGTCAATAAGAACACTCATTGTAAAAAACACTAAACTTCGATAATATATATTTGAATTCTAATTATCTGGATCTTGTTGTAAGTCGCGGAAATATCTTCAAAATTCGGGAAGGTTTCCCGAGTAAACTTAAAAATAGTTGGGTTAGCATAATCTAATTCTTAAATTATCGAAATTGTTGAATTTTGTTGGAGTTCCTTTACGTAAATATTCCTACAGTGTTTGCTGATTGTTATAAACTGGCGGACATTGACAAAAATTCAATGTTAATCCGGTTGGAAGTTGTAGCTTATTCTGTGAATATTGCAGTTAAAAAAAATGTCACTTTAACACACTTGAAGAATACGCTATCACAAATCTGTTAAGACAAATAAAGCATTCTTGGATTTTTTTCAAAAAATTGTATTTTTGGCAAAACAGATAAATGTTTTGAATTGTATTTATAGATTTTATTTGGCTGCATATTGTGGTAAGAATTTGTAAAATCTTCGTCATTTTTGAAGGTTCTCGTAGTTAGCATGAATATAGTCTGTTGAGCATATCCGGACATCCTTTAAAATTACAATATTTCTTATTGTTCGAGGGCGTCTTTGCATAAATTTTGCTACCAATTTAAATAACTACTTTAAGACCAGTAGAAATCAGAAAGCAAAGGGTTTTAATACTTATCTTAATTAATGTGAATATTGCATAAAAGGTAAAGGTCGCTTTTACATTCTAATAAGTAGCTTTCTTAAATCAACTAAGACAAAAAGAACAGTCTAAAATCTGACTCATTTTCCTTCACGATTTTGATTCAGAGTCGCTGTCAATAAGAACACTCATTGTAGAAAACACTAAACTTCGATAATATATATTTGAATTCTAATTATCTGGATGTTGTAGTAAGTCGCGGAAAAATCTTCAAAATCCGGGAAGGTTTTTGCAGGAAACTCTAAAAGAGTTGGGTTAGCATAATCTAAGTCTTAAATTATCGAAATTGTTGAATTTTGTTAGAGTTCCTATACGTCAATATTCCTACTGTGTTTGCTGATTGTTATAAACTGGCGGTCATTGAGAAAAATTCAATGTAAATCTGGTTGGGAGATATTGCTTATTCTGTGAATATTGCAGTTACAACAATTGTCACTTTAACACTTTTGAAAAATACGCTATCTCAAATTTGTTAAGAATTTGTAAAATCTTCGTCATTTTTGAAGGTTCTCGTAGTTAGCATGAATATAGTCTGTTGAGCATATCCGGACATCCTTTAAAATTACATTATTTCTTATTGTTCGAGGCGTCTTTGCATAAATTTTGCTACCAATTTAACTAACTACTTTAAGACCAGTAGAAATCAGAAAGCAAAGGGTTTTAATACTTATCTTAATTAATGTGAATATTGCATCAAAGGTAAAGGTCGCTTTTACATTTCTAATAAGAAGCTTTCTTAAATCAACGATGACAAAAGGAACAGTCTAAAATCTAACTCATTTTCCTTCAAGAGTTTGATTCAGAGTCGCTGTCAATAAGAACACTCATTGTAGAAAACACTAAAACTTCGATAATATATATTTGAATTCTAATTATCTGGATCTTGTTGTAAGTCGCGGAAAAATCTTCAAAATTCGGGAAGGTTTCGGAGAAAACTTAAAAATAGTTTGGGTTAGCATAATCTAATTCTTAAATTATCGAAATTGTTGAATTTTGATGGAGTTCCTTTACGTAAATATTCCTACAGTGTTTGCTGATTGTTATAAACTGGCGGACATTGACAAAAATTCAATGTTAAATCCGGTTGAAAAGTTGTAGCTTATTCTGTGAATATTGCAGTTAAAAAAATGTCACTTTAACACACTTGAAAAATACGCTATCACAAATCTGTTAAGACAAATAAAACATTCTTCGATTTTTTTCAAAAAATTGTATTTTTGGCAAAACAGATAAATGTTTTGAATTGTATTTATAGATTTTATTTGCTGCATATTGTGGTAAGAATTTGTAAAATCTTCAACATTTTTGAAGGTTTTCGTAGTTAGTTAGCGTAAATACAATCTGATGAGCATATCCTATCCTTTAAAATTACAATATTCCCTATTGTTCTAGGGCGTATTTGCCTAAATTTTGCTACCAATTTAACTAACTACTTGAAGACCAGTAGAAAACTGAAAGCAAAGTGTTTTAAATACCTATCTTAATTAATGTGAATATTGCATCAAAAGTAAAGGTCTCTTTTACATTCTAATAAGTAGCCTAGCCAATCTAAATCAAACGATGACAAACAGAACAGTCTAAAATCTAACTCATTTTCCTTCAAGAGTTTGATTCAGAGTCGCTGTCAATAAGAACACTCATTGTAAAAAACACTAAACTTCGATAATATATATTTGAATTCTAATTATCTGGATCTTGTTGTATGTCGCGGAAATATCTTCAAAATTCGGGAAGGGTTTTCCCGAGTAAACTTAAAAATAGTTGGGTTAGCATAATCTAATTCTTAAATTATCGAAATTGTTGAATTTTGTTGGAGTTCCTTTACGTAAAATATTCCTACAGTGTTTTGCTGATTGTTATAAAACTGGCGGACATTGACAAAAATTCAATGTTAATCGGTTGAAAGTTGTAGCTTATTCTGTGAATATTGCAGTTAAAAAAATGTCACTTTAACACACTTGAAAAATACGCTATCACAAATCTGTTAAGACAAATAAAACATTCTTCGATTTTTTTCAAAAAATTGTATTTTTGGCAAAACAGAATAAATGTTTTTGAATTGTATTTATAGATTTTATTTGGCTGCATATTGTGGTAAGAATTTGTAAAATCTTCAACATTTTTGAAGGTTTTCGTAGTTAGCGTAAATACAGTCTGATGAGCATATCCTATCCTTTAAAATTACAATATTCCCTATTGTTCTAGGGCGTATTTGCCTAAATTTTGCTACCAATTTAACTAACTACTTGAAGACCAGTAGAAAAACTGAAAGCAAAGTGTTTTAATACCTATCTTAATTAATGTGAATATTGCATCAAAAGTAAAGGTCTCTTTTACATTCTAATAAGTAGCCTATCTAAATCAACGATGACAAACAGAACAGTCTAAAATCTAACTCATTTTCCTTCAAGAGTTTGATTCAGAGTCGCTGTCAATAAGAAACACTCATTGTAAAAACACTAAACTTCGATAATATATATTTTGAATTCTAATTATCTGGATCTTGTTGTAAGTCGCGGAAATATCTTCAAAATTCGGGAAGGTTTCCCGAGTAAACTTAAAAATAGTTGGGTTAGCATAATCTAATTCTTAAATTATCGAAATTGTTGAATTTTGTTGGAGTTCCTTTACGTAAATATTCCTACAGTGTTTGCTGATTGTTATAAAACTGGCGGACATTGACAAAAATTCAATTTTAATCCGGTTTGGAAGTTGTAGCTTTATTCGTGAATATTGCAGTTAAAAAAAATGTCACTTTAACACACTTTGAAGAATACGCTATCACAAATCTTGTTAAGACAAATAAAGCATTCTTGGATTTTTTTCAAAAAATTGTATTTTTGGCAAAACAGATAAATGTTTTGAATTGTATTTATAGATTTTTATTTGGCTGCATATTGTGGTAAGAATTTGTAAAATCTTCGTCATTTTTGAAGGTTCTCGTAGTTAGCATGAATATAGTCTGTTGAGCATATCCGACATCCTTTAAAATTAACAATATTTCCTTATTGTTCGAGGGCGTTCTTTGCATAAATTTTGCTACCAAATTTAAATAACTACTTTAAGACCAGTAGAAATCAGAAAAGCAAAGGGTTTTAATACTATCTTAATTAATGTGAATATTGCATAAAAAGGTAAAGGTCGCTTTTACATTCTAATAAGTAGCTTTCTTAAATCAACTAAGACAAAAAGAACAGTCTAAAATGACTGATTTTTCTCTTCATTTTCCTTCAACGATTTTGATTCAGAGTCGCTGTCAATAAGAACACTCATTGTAGAAAACACTAAAACTTCGATAATATATATTTGAATTCTAATTATCTGGATGTTGTAGTAAGTCGCGGAAAAAATCTTCAAAATCCGGGAAGGTTTTTGCAGGAAACTCTAAAAGAGTTGGGTTAGCATAATCTACGTCTTAAATTATCGAAATTGTTGAATTTTGTTAGAGTTCCTATACGTCAATATTTCTACTGTGTTTTGCTGATTGTTATAAAACTGGCGGACATTGACAAAAATTCCAATGTAAATCTCGGTTGCGAGTTGTTGTAGCTTATTTCTGATGAATCATTGCAGTTAAAAAAAATGTCACTTTTAACACTTCTTAAAAGATATACGCTATCACAAATCTGGTAAGACAAATACAAGCATTTCTTGGATTTTTTTCAAAAAAATTTGTATTTTTGGCCAAAACAGATATAAATGTTCTTGAAATTTGTATTTTATAGATTTTATTTGGCTGCATATTGTGGTAAAAAAATGGAATTTTTTTGTTAAAAATCTTCGTCATTTTTGAAGGTTCTCGTAGTTTCAGCAGAAATATAGTCTGATTGAAGCATATCCGACAATCCTTTTAAAATTACAACTCCCCCCCCGTCCGCTACCGCCGCGGGCGCTCTTTTCGAGGGCGTCCCACGCGCCGCGCATCTCTCGCGCGCGCGCTACCAATTTAAACGTAATCTCCTTTAAGTACCAATAGAACACAGACGGCAAAACGGGTTTAATACTTATCTTAATAATGTGTATTATTGCATCAAAGGTTAAAAGGTCGCTTGTACATTCTAATGTAGTAGCTTTCTTAAATCAATAAGACAAACAGAACGTTAAAATTAACTCGCGCTGATGAGTGAGTGTATGAGATGAGAGTGGAGTTTGATTCAGAGTCGCTGTCAATAGAACACTCATTGTAGAAAACTAAACATTCGATATATATATTTGAATGTAATTATTGGATGTTGTAGTAACGTCGCGGAACAATATTCAAAATTCGGGGAAGTTTTTGGAGGAACTCTAAAAGGATGGGTTAGCATACTCTAAGTTTAAATTATCGAAATTGTTGAATTTTGTAGAGTTTCCTTACGTCAATATTCTACAGTGTTTTGTGGTTGTTTATAAACTGGGGCTATGAAGGACAATTCAATGTGAATTGGTTGGGAGATATTGCTTATTTTGTGAATATTGCAGTTAAACAAAATGTCACTTTAACACTCTTGAAAAATACGCTATCTCGAATCTGTTAAGACAAATAAAACATTCTTGGATTTTTTTTAAAAAATTGTATATTTGGCAAAACAGATAAATGTTTAGAATTGTATTTATAGATTTTATTTGCCTGCATATTGTGGTAAGAATTTGTAAAATCTTCGTCATTTTTGAAGGTTCTCGTAGTTAGCATGAATATAGTCTGTTGAGCATATCCGGACTACCTTTAAAATTAAAATATTTCTTATTGTTCGGGGTCGTCTTTGCATAAATTTTGCTACCAATTTAACTAACTACTTTAAGACCAGTAGAAAACAAAAAGCAAAGGGTTTTAATACTTATCTTAATTAATGTGAATATTGCATCAAAAGTAAAGGTCGCTTTCACATTCTAATAAGTAGCTTTCTTAAATCAACTAAGACAAACAGAACAGTCTAAAATCTAACTCATTTTCCTTCAAGAGTTTGATTCAGAGTCGCTGTCAATAAGAACACTCATTGTAGAAAACACTAAACTTCGATAATATATATTTGAATTCTAATTATCTGGATGTTGTAGTAAGTCGCGGAAAAATCTTCAAAATTCGGGAAGGTTTTTGGAGAAAACTCTAAAAGAGTTGGGTTAGCATAATCTAAGTCTTAAATTATCGAAATTGTTGAATTTTGTTAGAGTTCCTACACGTAAATATTCCTACAGTGTTTGCTGATTGTTATAAACTGGCGTACATTGAAAAAAATTCGATGTAAATCTGGTTGGGAGATGTTGCTCATTCTGTGAATATTGCAGTTAAAACAATTGTCACTTTAACACTTTTGAAAAATACGCTATCTCAAATCTGTTAAGACAAATAAAACATTCTTGGATTTTTTTCAGAAAACTGTATTTTTGGCAAAACAGATAAATGTTTTGAATTATATTTATAGATTTTATTTGCCTGCATATTGTGGTAAGAATTTGTAAAATCTTCAACGTTTTTGAAGGTTTTCGTAGTTAGGATATGCTCACTATCCTTTAAAATTACAATATTCCCTATTGTTCTAGGGCGTCTTTGCCTAAATTTTTCTACCAAATTAACTAACTACTTGAAGACCAGTAGAAAACCGAAAGCAAAGTGTTTCAATACTTATCTTAATTAATGTGAATATTGCATCAAAGGTAAAGGTCGCTTTTACATTCTAATAAGTAGCTTTCTTAAATCAACTAAGACAAACAGAACAGTCTAAAATCTAACTCATTTTCCTTCAAGAGTTTGATTCAGAGTCGCTGTCAATGAGAACATTCATTGTAGAAAACACTAAACTTCGATAATATATATTTGAATTCTAA
>OZ023150.1:21385525-21504981 GCA_963675895.2 Styela plicata
TTGTCAAATCTTTCTTATCCAATCGTAAGATTAATGTTTTTTGGACGGACAACGTTCAGGTAATTATTCCATTTCATTCGGTGTCCCTCAGGGGTTAATCCTTGGTCCAACTTTGTTCTTGATATATATTAATGACCTGCCCGATAATTTTATATGTGATTTGGTAATTTACGCTGATGATACAACTCTATATTCTTGTCTCTTTGAAAAATCCCTCCCGGAACAACGTCTAGCTCTGGCAAAATCACTTGAGTGTGATTTGGCCACAGTATCTAATTGGGGTGACACTTGGCAGGTAACTCTTAACTCGGAGAAGACTAAAGTTTTATCAAGTAATCGTTACACTAATACGAATGCAACCCAAATTTCATTATCTGGTACTGTTCTGGAGGAGCCATTAAATATTTGTCTTGTTGGACTCACACAGTCTAAGGACATGAGTTGGAATGAATATGTCACCCGTATTGTTAAACAAGCCTCGATGAAAGTCGGTTCTCTATATCGAGCTCGCCATTATCTCACTCCCGAAATCATTCTCCATTTGTACAAATCATTGATTCGACCCTGTATGGAGTATTGCTGTCACATTTGGGGCAGTGTCGCTGTCACTGTTCTTAGCATGCTCGATCGTATTCAAAGGCGTGTGGTCAATATGATTGGTCCTAAACTTTCCTGCAGTCTGCAAAGTTTGACACACCGCCGCAACGTTGCCTCACTATGTTTATTTTACAGATATTATAATGGTCTTTTTTCAAAGGAGCTTTCTGCTCTCGTTCCTCAGGACAAAACTTTTAATCGATCAACACGATTGGCTACCAATTCGCACCTATTCACTGTGGAGGTTCCACAATGTCACAAACAGTTTTATGCAAGAAGCTTTTTTCCAAGAATATCAAAACTTTGGAATTTCTTGCCTTCTTGCTGTTTTCCTGATCGTGTTGATCTACAAGGCTTTAAAACTCGCGTTAATAGACATCTATTAGGGATGGGGGTTCTTTAGTTCCTGCTCCTGCATTTTATGTAGCTCTTTGCACTTTAGTGGCTGCGGGAGAATTTTCAAGTTCGATTCTTCTTCTGTGTCCTTGCTCTGAGCGAATTTCAATAAAAAAAAAAAAAAAAAAATATTGTAATTTTAAAGGATGTCCGGATATGCTCAACAGACTATATTCAGGCTCACTACGAGAACCTTGAAAAATGACGAAGATTTTACAAATTCTTACCACAATATGCAGGCAAATAAAATCTATAAAAACAATTCAAAACATTTATCTGTTTTGCCAAAAATACAATTTTTTGAAAAAATCCAAGAATGTTTTATTTGTCTTAACATATTTGAGATAGCGTATTTTTCAAGAGTGTTAAAGCGACATTTTTTTGTAACTGCAATATTCACAGAATAAGCTACAACTCCCAACCGGATTTACATTGAATTTTTCTCAATGTCCGCCAGTTTATAACAATCAGCAAACACTGTAGGAATATTGACTTATAGGAACTCCAACAAAATTCAACAATTTCGATAATTTAAGACATAGATTATGCTAACCCAACTCTTTTTAAGTTTATTCCGAAAACCTTCCCGAATTTTGAAGATTTTTCCGCGACTTACTACAACATCCAGATAATTAGAATTCAAATATATATTATCGAAGTTTAGTGTTATCTACAATGAGTGTTCTTATTGACAGCGACTCTGAATCAAACTCTTGAAGGAAAATGAGTTAGATTGTAGACTGTTCTGTTTGTCTGAGTTGATTTAAGAGAGCTACTTATTAGAATGTAAAAGCGACCTTTACCTTTGATGCAATATTCACATTAATTAAGATAAGTATTAAAACCCTTTGCTTTATGTTTTTTACTGGTCTTCAAGTAGTTAGTTAAATTGGTAGCAAAATTTATGCAAAGACGCCCTCGAACAATAAGAAATATTGTAATTTTAATAGATGTCCGGATGTGCTCAACAGACTATATTCATGCTATCTACGAGAACCTTCAAAAATGACGAAGATTTTACAAATTCTTACCACAATATGCAGGCAAATAAAATCTATAAATATAACTCAAAACATTTATCTGATTTGCCAAAAATACAATTTTTTGAAAAAAATTCAAGAATGTTTTATTTGTCTTAACAGATTTGAGATAACGTGACAATTGTTGTATCTGCAATATTCACAGAATAAGCAATATCTCCCAACCAGATTTACATTGAATTTTTCTCAATGTCCGTCAGTTTATAACAATCAGCAAACACTGTAGGAATATTGATGTATAGGATCTCTAACAAAATTCAACCATTTTGATAATTTAAGAATTAGATTATGCTAACCCAACTCTTTTTAAGTTTCCTCCAAAAATCTTTCCGAATTTTGAAGATTTTTCCGCGACTTACTACAACATCCAGATAATTAGAATTCAAATATATATCATCGAAGTTTAGTGTTTTCTACAATGAGTGTTCTTATTGACAGCAACTCTGAATCAAACTCTTGAAGGAAAATGAGTTAGATTTTAGACTGTTCTGTTTGTCTTAGTTGATTTAAAAATGCTACTTATTAGAATGTAAATACGACCTTTACCTTTGATGCAATATTCACATTAATTAAGATAAGTATTAAAACCCTTTGCTTTATGTTTTTTACTGGTCTTCAAGTAGTTAGTTAAATTGGTAGCAAAATTTATGCAAAGACGCCCTCGAACAATAAGAAATATTGTAATTTTAATAGATGTCCGGATGTGCTCAACAGACTATATTCATGCTATCTACGAGAACCTTCAAAAATGACGAAGATTTTACAAATTCTTACCACAATATGAAGGCAAATAAAATCTATAAATATAATTCAAAACCTTTATCTGATTTGCCAAAAATACAATTTTTTGAAAAAAATTCAAGAATGTTTTATTTGTCTTAAAAGATTTGAGATAACGTGACAATTGTTGTAACTGCAATATTCACAGAATAAGCAATATCTCCCAACCAGATTTACATTGAATTTTTCTCAATGTCCGTCAGTTTATAACAATCAGCAAACACTGTAGGAATATTGACGTATAGGAACTCTAACAAAATTCAACAATTTTGATAATTTAAGAATTAGATTATGCTAACCCAACTCTTTTTAAGTTTCCTCCAAAAATCTTCCCAAATTTTGAAGATTTTTCCGCGATTTACTACAACATCCAGATAATTAGAATTCAAATATATATCATCGAAGTTTAGCGTTTTCTACAATGAGTGTTCTTATTGACAGCGACTCTGAATCAAACTCTTGAAGGAAAATGAGTTAGATTTTAGACTGTTCTGTTTGTCTTAGTTGATTTAAGAAAGCTACTTATTAAAATTTAAATACGACCTTTACCTATGATGCAATATTCACATTAATTAAGATAAGTATTAAAACCCTTTGCTTCCTGTTTTCTACTGGTCTTCAGTAGTTAGTTAAATTGGTAGCAAAATTTATGCTAAGACGCCTTCGAACAATAAGAAATATTGTAATTTTAAAGGATGTCCGGATATGCTCAACAGACTATATTCATGCTAACTACGAGAACCTTAAAAAAAGACGAAGATTTTACAAATTCTTACCACAACATGCAGGCAAATAAAATCTATAAATACAATTCAAAACATTTATCTGTTTTGCCAAAAATATAATTTTTTGAAAAAAATCCAAGAATGTTTTATTTGTTTTAACAGATTTTGAGATAGCGTATTTTTCAAGAGTGTTCAAGTGACATTTTTTTTACTGCAATATTCACAGAATAAGCTACAACTTCCAACCGGATTTACTTTGAATTTTTCTCAATGTCCGCCAGTTTATAACAATCAGCAAACACTGTGGGAATATTTACGTAAAGGAACTCAAACATCTTTCAACAATTTCGATAATTTAAGAATTAGATTATGCTAACCCAACTATTTTTAAGTTTACTCCGAAAACCCTCCCGAATTTTGAAGATTTTTCCTCGACTTACAGCAACATCCAGATAATTATTATTCAAATATATATTATCGAAGTTTAGTGTTTTCTACAATGAGTGTTCTTATTGACAGCGACTCTGAATCAAACTCTTGAAGAAAAATGAGCTAGATTTTAGACTGTTCTGTTTGTCCTCGTTGACTTAAGAAAGCTACTTATTAGAATGTAAAAGCGACCTTTACTTTTGATGCAGTATTCACATTAATTAAGATAAGTATTAAAACACTTTGCTTTCAGTTTTCTACTGGTCTTCAAGTAGTTAGTTAAATTGGTAGCAAAATTTAGGCAAAGACGCCCTAGAACAATAGGGAATATTGTAATTTTAAAGGATAGGATATGCTAATCAGACTATATTTATGCTAACTACGAAAACCTTAAAAAATGTTGAAGATTTTACAAATTCTTACCACAATATGCAGGCAAATAAAATCTATAAATATAATTCAAAACATTTATCTGTTTTGCCAAAAATACAATTTTTTAAAAAAAATTCAAGAATGTTTTATTTGTCTTAACAGATTTGAGATAACGTGACAATTGTTGTAACTGCAATATTCACAGAATAAGCAATATCTCCCAACCAGATTTACATTGAATTTTTCTCAATGTCCGTCAGTTTATAACAATCAGCAAACACTGTAGGAATATTTACGTAAAGGAACTCCAACAACTTTCAACAATTTCGATAATTTAAGACTTAGATTATGCTAACCCAACTCTTTTTAAGTTTACTCCGAAAACCTTCCCGAATTTTGAAGATTTTTCCGCGACTTACTACAACATCCAGATAATTAGAATTCAAATATATATTATCGAAGTTTAGTGTTTTCTACAATGAGAGTTCTTATTGACAGCGACTCTGAATCAAACTCTTGAAGGAAAATGAGTTCGATTTTAGACTGTTCTGTTTGGCATCGTTGATTTAAGAGAGCTACTAATTAAAATGTAAAAGCTACCTTTACCTTTGATGCAATATTCACATTAATTAAGATAAGTATTAAAACCCTTTGCTTTCTGTTTTTTACTGGTCTTCAAGTATTTAGTTAAATTGGTAGCAAAATTTATGCAAAGACGCCCTCGAACAATAAGAAGTATTGTAATTTTAATAGATGTCCGGATGTGCTCAACAGACTATATTCATGCTATCTACGAGAACCTTCAAAAATGACGAAGATTTTACAAATTCTTACCACAATATGCAGGCAAATAAAATCTATAAATATAATTCAAAACATTTATCTGTTTTGCCAAAAATACAATTTTTTGAAAAAAAAATCCAAGAATGTTTTATTAGTTTTAACAGATTTGAGATAGCGTATTTTTCAGGAGTGTTAAAGTGACATTTTTTTAACTGCAATATTCACAGATTAAGCTACAACTTCCAACCGGATTTACATTGAATTTTTCTCATTGTCCGCCAGTTTATAACAATCAGCAAACACTGTGTGAATAATTACGTAAAGGAACTCCAACAAAATTCAACAATTTCGATAATTTAAGAATTAGATTATGCTAACCCAACTATTTTTTTACTCCGAAAATCTTCCCGAATTTTGAAGATTTTTCCGCGACTTACAACAACATCCAGATAATTAGAATTCAAATATATATTATCGAAGTTTAGTGTTTTCTACAATGAGTGTTCTTATTGACAGCGACTCTGAATCAAACTCTTGAAGGAAAATGAGTTAGATTTTAGACTGTTCTGTTTGTCATCGTTGATTTTAGTAGGCTACTTATTAGAATGTAAAAGAGACCTTTACTTTTGATGCAATATTCACATTAATTAAGATAAGTATTAAAACCCTTTGCTTTCTGTTTTCTACTGGTCTTCAAGTAGTTAGTTAAATTGGTAGCAAAATTTATGCAAAGACGCCCTCGAACAATAAGAAATATTGTAATTTTAAAGAATGTCCGGATATGCTCAACAGACTATATTCATGCCAACTACGAGAACCTTCAAAAATGACGAAGATTTTACAAATTCTTACCACAATATGCAGGCAAATAAAATCTATAAATACAATTCAAAAAATTTATCTGTTTTGCCAAAAATATAATTTTTTGAAAAAAATCCAAGAATGTTTTGTTTGTCTTTTACAGATTTGAGATAGCGTATTTTTCAAAAGTGTTAAAGTGACAATTGTTGTAACTTCAAAATTCACGGAATAAGCAATATCTCCCAACCAGATTTACATTGAATTTTTCTCAATGTCCGCCAGTTTATAACAATCAGCAAACACTGTAGGAATATTGACGTATAGGAACTCTAACAAAATTCAACAATTTCGAAAAAGACTTAGATTATGCTAACCCAACTCTTTTTAAGTTTCCTGCAAAAACCTTCCCGAATTTTGACGATTTTTCCGCAACCTACTACAACAACCAGATAATTAGAATTCAAATATATATTATCGAAGTTTAGTGTTTTCTACAATGAGTGTTCTTATTGACAGCGACTCTGAATCAAACTCTTGAAGGAAAATGAGCTAGATTTTAGACTGTTCTGTTTGTCCTCGTTGACTTAAGAAAGCTACTTATAAGAAAGTAAAAGCGACCTTTACTTTTGATGCAGTATTCACATTAATTAAGATAAGTATTAAAACCCTTTGCTTTCTGTTTTCTACTGGTCTTCAAGTAGTTAGTTAAATTGGTAGCAAAATTTATGCAAAGACGCCTTCGAACAATAAGAAATATTGTAATTATAAAGGATGTCCGGATATGCTCAACAGACTATATTCATGCCAACTACGAGAACCTTCAAAAATGACGAAGATTTTACAAATTCTTACCACAATATGCAGGCAAATAAAATCTATAAATACAATTCAAAACATTTATCTGTTTTGCCAAAAATATAATTTTTTGAAAAAAATCCAAGAATGTTTTATTTGTCTTAACAGATTTGAGATAGCTTATTTTTCAAGAATGTTAAAGTGACATTTTTTTACTGCAATATTCACAGAATAAGCTACAACTTCCAACCGGATTTACATTGAATTTTTCTCAATGTCCGCCAGTTTATAACAATCAGCAAACACTGTAGGAATATTGACGTATAGGAACTCTAACAAAATTCAACAATTTCGAAAAAGACTTAGATTATGCTAACCCAACTCTTTTTAAGTTTCCTGCAAAAACCTTCCCGAATTTTGACGATTTTTCCGCAACCTACTACAACAACCAGATAATTAGAATTCAAATATATATTATCGAAGTTTAGTGTTTTCTACAATGAGTGTTCTTATTGACAGCGACTCTGAATCAAACTCTTGAAGGAAAATGAGCTAGATTTTAGACTGTTCTGTTTGTCCTCGTTGACTTAAGAAAGCTACTTATAAGAAAGTAAAAGCGACCTTTACTTTTGATGCAGTATTCACATTAATTAAGATAAGTATTAAAACCCTTTGCTTTCTGTTTTCTACTGGTCTTCAAGTAGTTAGTTAAATTGGTAGCAAAATTTATGCAAAGACGCCCTCGAACAATAAGAAATATTGTAATTTTAAAGAATGTCCGGATATGCTCAACAGACTATATTCATGCCAACTACGAGAACCTTCAAAAATGACGAAGATTTTACAAATTCTTACCACAATATGCAGGCAAATAAAATCTATAAATATAATTCAAAACATTTATCTGTTTTGCCAAAAATATATTTTTTTGAAAAAAATCTAAGAATGTTTTATTTGTCTTAACAGATTTGAAATAGCTTATTTTTCAAGAGTGTTAAAGTGACATTTTTTTTACTGCAATATTCACAGAATAAGCTACAACTTCCAACCGGATTTACATTGAATTTTTCTCAATGTCCGCCAGTTTATAACAATCAGCAAACACTGTAGGAATATTTACGTAAAGGAACTCCAACAAAATTCCACAATTTCGATAATTTAAGAATTAGATTATGCTAACCCAACTATTTTAAAGTTTACTCCGAAAACCTTCCCGAATTTTGAAGATTTTTCCGCGACTTACAACAACATCCAGATAATTAGAATTCAAATATATATTATCGAAGTTTAATGTTTTCTACAATGGGTGTTCTTATTGAAAGCGACTCTGAATCAAACTCTTGAAGGAAAATGAGTTAGATTTTAAACTGTTCTGTTTGTCATCGTTGATTTAAGTAGGCTACTTATTACAATGTAAAAGAGACCTTTCCTTTCGATGCAATATTCACATTAATCAATATAAGTATTAAAACACTTTGCTTTCAGTTTTCTATTGGTCTTCAAGTAGTTAGTTAAATTGGTAGCAAAATTTAGGCAAAGACGCCCCAGAACAATAGGGAATATTGTAATTTTAAAGGATAGGATATGCTCATCAGACTATATTTATTCTAAATACGAGAACCTTCAGAAATGACGAAGATTTTACAAATTCTTACCACAATATGCAGGCAAATAAAATCTATAAATATAATTAAAAACATTTATCTGTTTTGCCAAAAATACAATTTTTTTTAAAAAAAATCCAAGAAAGTTTTATTTGTTTTAACAGATTTGAGATAGCGTATTTTTCAAGAGTTTTAAAGTGACATTTTTTTAACTGCAATATTCACAGAATAAGCTACAACTTCCAACTGGATTTACATTGAATTTTGCTCATTGTCCGCCTGTTTATAACAATCAGCAAACACTGTGTGAATAATTACGTAAAGGAACTCCAACAAAATTCAACAAATTCGATAATTTAAGAATTAGATTATGCTAACCCAACTATTGCTTTTTCCGAAAACCTTCCCGAATTTTGAAGATTTTTCCGCGACTTACAACAACATCCAGATAATTAGAATTCAAATATATATTATCGAATTTTAGTGTTTTCTACAATGAGTGTTCTTATTGACAGCGACTCTGAATTAAACTCTTGATGGAAAATGAGTTAGATTTTAGACTGTTCTGTTTGTCATCGTTCATTTTAGTAGGCTACTTTTTAGAATGTAAAAGAGACCTTTACTTTAGATGCAATATTCACATTAATTAAGATAAGTATTAAAACAATTTGCTTTCAGTTTTCTACTGGTCTTCAAGTAGTTCGTTAAATTGGTAGCAAAATTTAGGCAAAGACGCCCTAGAACAATTGGGAATATTGTAATTTTAAAGGATAGGATATGCTCATCAGACTAGATTTATGCTCACTACGAAAACCTTCAAAAATGTTGAAGATTTTACAAATGCTTACCACAATATGCAGGCAAATAAAATCTATAAATATATTTCAAAACATTTATCTGTTTTGCCAAAAACACAATTTTTTTGAAAAAAATCAAGAATGTTTTATTTGTCTTAACAGATTTGAGATAGCGTGACAATTGTTGTAACTGAAATATTCACAGAATAAGCAATATCTCCCAACGAGATTTACATTGAATTTTTCTCAATGTCCGTCAGTTTATAAACAATCAGCAAACACTGTAGGAATATTGACGCATAGGAACTCTAAAAAAAATTCAACAATTTCGATAATTTAAGACTTAGATTATGCTAACCCAAACTCTTTTTAAGTTTCCTCCAAAAACCTTTCCCGAATTTTTGAAGATTTTTCCACGACTTACTACAACATCCAGATAATTAGAATTCAAATATATATTATCGAAGTTTAGTGTTTTCTACAATGAGTGTTCTTATTGACAGCGACTCTGAATCAAACTCTTGAAGGAAAATGAGTTAGATTTTAGACTGTTCTGTTTGTCTTAGTTGATTTAAGAAAGCTACTTAATAGAATGTAAATACGACCTTTACCTTTGATGCAATATTCACATTAATTAAGATAAGTATTAAAACCTTTTGCTTTCTGTTTTCTACTGGTCTTCAAGTAGTTAGTAAAATTGGTAGCAAAATTTATGCAAAGACGCCTTCGAACAATAAGAAATATTGTAATTTTAAAGGATGTCCGGATATGCTCAACAGACTATATTCATGCTAACTACGAGAACCTTAAAAAATGACGAAGATTTTACAAATTCTTACCACAATATGCAGGCAAATAAAAACTATAAATACAATTCAAAACATTTATCTGATTTGCCAAAAATATAATTTTTTGAAAAAAATCCAAGAATGTTTTATTTGTTTTAACAGATTTGAGATAGCGTATTTTTCAAGAGTGTTTAAGAGGCATTTTTTTACTGCAATATTCACAGAATAAGCTACAACTTCCAACCGGATTCAACGTCCGCCAGTTTATAACAATCAGCAAACACTGTAGGAATATTTACGTAAAGGAACTCCAACAAAATTCAACAATTTCGATAATTTAAGTATTAGATTATGCTAACCCAACTATTTTTAAGTTTACTCCGAAAACCTTCCCGAATTTTGAAGATTTTTCCGCGACTTCCAACAACATCGAGATAATTAGAATTCAAAATATATATTATCGAAGTTTAGTGTTTTCTACAATGAGTGTCATTATTGACAGCGACTCTAAATCAAACTCTTGAAGAAAAATGAGTTAGATTTTAGACTGTTCTGTTTGTCATCGTTGATTTTAGTAGGCTACTTATTAGAATGTAAAAGAGACCTTTACTTTTGATGCAATATTCACATTAATTAAGATCAGTATTAAAACACTTTGCTTTCAGTTTTCTACTGGTCTTCAAGTAGTTCGTTAAATTGGTAGCAATATTTAGGCAAAGACGCCCTAGAACAATAGGGAATATTGTAATTATAAAGGATAGGATATGCTCATCAGACTATATTTATGCTAACTACGAAAACCTTCAAAAATGTTGAAGATTTTACAAATTCTTACCACAATATGCAGGCAAATAAAATCTATAAATACAATTCAAAACATTTATCTGTTTTGCCAAAAATATAATTTTTTGAAAAAAATCCAAGAATGTTTTGTTTGTCTTAACAGATTTGAGATAGCGTATTTTTCAAAAGTGTTAAAGTGACAATTGTTGTAACTTCAAAATTCACGGAATAAGCAATATCTCCCAACCAGATTTACATTGAATTTTTCTCAATGTCCGCCAGTTTATAACAATCAGCAAACACTGTAGGAATATTGACGTATTGGAACTCTAACAAAATTCAACAATTTCGAAAATTTAAGACTTAGATTATGCTAACCCAACTCTTTTTAAGTTTCCTGCAAAAACCTTCCCGAATTTTGAAGATTTTTCCGCAACCTACTACAACAACCAGATAATTAGAATTCAAATATATATTATCGAAATTTAGTGTTTTCTACAATGAGTGTTCTTATTGACAGCGACTCTGAATCAAACTCTTGAAGGAAAATGAGCTAGATTTTAGACTGTTCTGTTTTTCATCGTTGACTTAAGAAAGCTACTTATTAGAATTTAAAAGCGACCTTTACTTTTGATGCAATATTCACATTAATTAAGATAAGTATTAAAACCCTTTGCTTTCTGTTTTCTACTGGTCTTCAAGTAGTTAGTTAAATTGGTAGCAAAATTTATACAAAGACGCCCTCGAACAATAAGAAATATTGTAATTTTAAAGGATGTCCGGATATGCTCAACAGACTATATTCATGCCAACTACGAGAACCTTCAAAAATGACGAAGATTTTACAAATTCTTACCACAATATGCAGGCAAATAAAATCTATAAATACAATTCAAAAAATTTATCTGTTTTGCCAAAAATATAATTTTTTGAAAAAAATCCAAGAATGTTTTGTTTGTCTTAACAGATTTGAGATAGCGTATTTTTCAAAAGTGTTAAATTGACAATTGTTGTAACTTCAAAATTCACGGAATAAGCAATATCTCCCAACCAGATTTACATTGAATTTTTCTCAATGTCCGCCAGTTTATAACAATCAGCAAACACTGTAGGAATATTGACGTATTGGAACTCTAACAAAATTCAACAATTTCGAAAATTTAAGACTTAAATTATGCTATCCCAACTCTTTTTAAGTTTCCTGCAAAAACCTTCCCGAATTTTGAAGATTTTTCCGCAACTTACTACAACAACCAGGTAATTAGAATTCAAATATATATTATCGAAGTTTAGTGTTTTCTACAATGAGTGTTCTTATTGACAGCGACTCTGAATCAAACTCTTGAAGGAAAATGAGCTAGATTTTAGACTGTTCTGTTTGTCCTCGTTGACATAAGAAAGCTATGTATTAGAATGTAAAAGCGACCTTTACTTTTGATGCAGTATTCACATTAATTAAGATAAGTATTAAAACCCTTTGCTTTCTGTTTTCTACTGGTCTTCAAGTAGTTAGTTAAATTGGTAGCAAAATTTATGCAAAGACGCCTTCGAACAATAAGAAATATTGTAATTATAAAGGATGTCCGGATATGCTCAACAGACTATATTCATGCCAACTACGAGAACCTTCAAAAATGACGAAGATTTTACAAATTCTTACCACAATATGCAGGCAAATAAAATCTATAAATACAATTCAAAACATTTATCTGTTTTGCCAAAAATATAATTTTTTGAAAAAAATCCAAGAATGTTTTATTTGTCTTAACAGATTTGAGATAGCTTATTTTTCAAGAGTGTTAAAGTGACATTTTTTTACTGCAATATTCACAGAATAAGCTACAACTTCCAACCGGATTTACATTGAATTTTTCTCAATGTCCGCCAGTTTATAACAATCAGCAAACACTGTAGGAATATTTACGTAAAGGAACTCCAACAATATTCAACAATTTCGATAATTTAAGAATTAGATTATGCTAACCCAACTATTTTTAAGTTTACTCCGAAAACCTTCCCGAATTTTGAAGATTTTTCCGCGACTCACAACAACATCCAGATAATTAGAATTCAAATATATATTATCGAAGTTTAGTGTTTTCTTCAATGGGTGTTCTTATTGACAGCGACTCTGAATCAAACTCTTGAAGGAAAATGAGTTAGATTTTAAACTGTTCTGTTTGTCATCGTTGATTTAAGTAGGCTACTTTTCAGAATGTAAAAGAGACCTTTACTTTTGATGCAAAATTCACATTAATCAATATAAGTATTAAAACACTTTGCTTTCAGTTTTCTACTGGTCTTCAAGTAGTTAGTTGATTTGGTAGCAAAATTTAGGCAAACACGCCCTAGAACAATAGGGAATATTGTAATTTTAAAGGATAGGATATGCTCATCAGACTATATTTATGCTAACTACGAGAACCTTCAAAAATGACGAAGATTTTACAAATTCTTACCACAATATCCAGGCAAATAAAATCTATAAATATAATTCAAAACATTTATCTGTGTTGCCAAAAATACAATTTTTTGAAAAAAATCCAAGAATGTTTTATTTGCTTTAACAGATTTGAGAAACCCTTTGCTTTCTGTTTTCTACTGGTCTTCAAGTAGTTAGTTAAATTGGTAGCAAAATTTATGCAAAGACGCCTTCGAACAATAAGAAATATTGTAATTATAAAGGATGTCCGGATTTGCTCAACAGACTATATTCATGCCAACTACGAGAACCTTCAAAAATGACGAAGATTTTACAAATTCTTAACACAATATGCAGGCAAATAAAATCTATTTTTCAAGAGTGTTAAAGTGACATTTTTTTACTGCAATATTCACAGAATAAGCTACAACTTCCAACCGGATTTACATTGAATTTTTCTCAATGTCCGCCAGTTTATAACAATCAGCAAACACTGTAGGAATATTTACGTAAAGGAACTCCAACAATATTCAACAATTTCGATAATTTAAGAATTAGATTATGCTAACCCAACTATTTTTAAGTTTACTCAGAAAACCTTCCCGAATTTTGAAGATTTTTCCGCGACTTACAACAACATCCAGATAATTAGAATTCAAATATATATTATCGAAGTTCAGTGTTTTCTACAATGGGTGTTCTTATTGACAGCGACTCTGAATCAAACTCTTGAAGGAAAATGAGTTAGATTTTAAACTGTTCTGTTTGTCATCGTTGATTTAAGTAGGCTACTTATTAGAATGTGAAAGAGACCTTTACTTTTGATGCAAAATTCACATTAATCACTATAAGTATTAAAACACTTTGCTTTCATTTTTCTACTGGTCTTCAAGTAGTTAGTTAAATTGATAGCAAAATTTAGGCAAAGACGCCCTAGAACAATAGGGAATATTGTAATTTTATAGGATAGGATATGCTCATGAGACTATATTTATGCTAACTACAAGAACCTTCAAAAATGACGAAGATTTTACAAATTCTTACCACAATATGCAGGAAAATAAAATCTATAAATATAATTCAAAACATTTATCTCTTTTGCCAAAAATACAATTTTTTGAAAAAAAAATCCAAGAATGTTTTATTTGCTTTAACAGATTTGAGATAGCGTATTTTTCAAGAGTGTTAAAGTGACATTTTTTTAACTGCAATATTCACAGAATAAGCTACAACTTCCAACCGGATTTACATTGAATTTTTCTCAATGTCCGCCAGTTTATAAGAATCAGCAAACACTGTAGGAATATTGACGTATAGGAACTCTAACAAAATTCAATAATTTCGAAAATTTAAGACTTAGATTATGCTAACCCAACTCTTTTTACGTTTCCTGCAAAAACCTTCCCGAATTTTGAAGATTTTTCCGCAACCTACTACAACAACCAGATAATTAGAATTCAAATATATATTATCGAAGTTTAGTGTTTTCTACAATGACTGTTCTTATTGACAGCGACTCTGAATCAAACTCTTGAAGGAAAATGAGCTAGATTTTAGACTGTTCTGTTTGTCATCGTTGATTTAGGAAAGCTACTTATTAGAATGTAAAAGCGACCTTTACTTTTGATGCAATATTCACATTAATTAAGATAAGTATTAAAATACTTTGCTTTCAGTTTTCTACTGGTCTTCAAGTAGTTAGTTAAATTGGTAGCAAAATTTAAGCAAAGACGCCCTAGAACAATAGGGATTATTGTAATTTTAAAGAATAAGGATATTCTCATCAGACTACATTTATGCTAACTACGAGAACCTTCAAAAATGACGAAGATTTTACAAATTCTTACCACAATATGCAGGCAAATAAAATCTATAAATATAATTCAAAACATTTCTGTTTTGCCAAAAATATATTTTTTTGAAAAAAATCTAAGAATGTTTTATTTTGTCTTAAACAGATTTGAAATAGCTTATTTTTCAAGAGTGTTAAAGTGACATTTTTTTTACTGCAATATTCACAGAATAAGCTACAACTTCCAACCGGATTTACATTGAATTTTTCTCAATGTCCGCCAGTTTATAACAATCAGCAAACACTGTAGGAATATTTACGTAAAGGAACTCCAACAAAATTCCAACAATTTCGATAATTTAAGAATTAGATTATGCTAACCCCAACTATTTTAAAGTTTACTCCGAAAAACCTTCCCGAATTTTGAAGATTTTTCCGCGACTTACAACAACATCCAGATAATTAGAATTCAAATATATATTATCGAAGTTTAATGTTTTCTACAATGGGTGTTCTTATTGAAAGCGACTCTGAATCAAACTCTTGAAGGAAAATGAGTTAGATTTTAAACTGTTCTGTATGTCATCGTTGATTTAAGTAGGCTACTTATTACAATGTAAAAGAGACCTTTCCTTTCGATGCAATATTCACATTAATCAATATAAGTATTAAAACACTTTGCTTTCAGTTTTCTATTGGTCTTCAAGTAGTTAGTTAAATTGTTAGCAAAATTTAGGCAAAGACGCCCCAGAACAATAGGGAATATTGTAATTTTAAAGGATAGGATATGCTCATCAGACTATATTTATTCTAAATACGAGAACCTTCAGAAATGACGAAGATTTTACAAATTCTTACCACAATATGCAGGCAAATAAAATCTATAAATATAATTAAAAACATTTATCTGTTTTGCCAAAAATACAATTTTTTTTAAAAAAAATCCAAGAATGTTTTATTTGTTTTAACAGATTTGAGATAGCGTATTTTTCAAGAGTTTTAAAGTGACATTTTTTTAACTGCAATATTCACAGAATAAGCTACAACTTCCAACCGGATTTACAATGAATTTTTCTCATTGTCCGCCAGTTTATAACAATCAGCAAACACTGTGTGAATAATTACGTAAAGGAACTCCAACAAAATTCAACAATTTCGATAATTTAAGAATTAGATTATGCTAACCCAACTATTGCTTTTTCCGAAAACCTTCCCGAATTTTGAAGATTTTTCCGCGACTTACAACAACATCCAGATAATTAGAATTCAAATATATATTATCGAAGTTTAATGTTTTCTACAATGGGTGTTCTTATTGAAAGCGACTCTGAATCAAACTCTTGAAGGAAAATGAGTTAGATTTTAAACTGTTCTGTATGTCATCGTTGATTTAAGTAGGCTACTTATTACAATGTAAAAGAGACCTTTCCTTTCGATGCAATATTCACATTAATCAATATAAGTATTAAAACACTTTGCTTTCAGTTTTCTATTGGTCTTCAAGTAGTTAGTTAAATTGTTAGCAAAATTTAGGCGAAGACGCCCCAGAACAATAGGGAATATTGTAATTTTAAAGGATAGGATATGCTCATCAGACTATATTTATTCTAAATACGAGAACCTTCAGAAATGACGAAGATTTTACAAATTCTTACCACAATATGCAGGCAAATAAAATCTATAAATATAATTAAAAACATTTATCTGTTTTGCCAAAAAATACAATTTTTTTTAAAAAAATCCAAGAATGTTTTATTTGTTTTAACAGATTTGAGATAGCGTATTTTTCAAGAGTTTTAAAGTGACATTTTTTTAACTGCAATATTCACAGAATAAGCTACTACTTCCAACCGGATTTACATTGAATTTTTCTCATTGTCCGCCAGTTTATAACAATCAGCAAACACTGTGTGAATAATTACGTAAAGGAACTCCAACAAAATTCAACAATTTCGATAATTTAAGAATTAGATTATGCTAACCCAACTATTGCTTTTTCCGAAAACCTTCCCGAATTTTGAAGATTTTTCCGCGACTTACAACAACATCCAGATAATTAGAATTCAAATATATATAATCGAATTTTAGTGTTTTCTACAATGAGTGTTCTTATTGACAGCGACTCTGAATTAAACTCTTGATGGAAAATGAGTTAGATTTTAGACTGTTCTGTTTGTCATCGTTGATTTTAGTAGGCTACTTTTTAGAATGTAAAAGAGACCTTTACTTTAGATGCAATATTCACATTAATTAAGATAAGTATTAAAACAATTTGCTTTCAGTTTTCTACTGGTCTTCAAGTAGTTCGTTAAATTGGTAGCAAAATTTAGGCAAAGACGCCCTAGAACAATTGGGAATATTGTAATTTTAAAGGATAGGATATGCTCATCAGACTAGATTTATGCTCACTACGAAAACCTTCAAAAATGTTGAAGATTTTACAAATGCTTACCACAATATGCAGGCAAATAAAATCTATAAATATATTTCAAAACATTTATCTGTTTTGCCAAAAACACAATTTTTTGAAAAAAATCCAAGAATGTTTTATTTGTCTTAACAGATTTGAGATAGCGTGACAATTGTTGTAACTGAAATATTCACAGAATAAGCAATATCTCCCAACCAGATTTACATTGAATTTTTCTCAATGTCCGTCAGTTTATAACAATCAGCAAACACTGTAGGAATATTGACGCATAGGAACTCTAAAAAAAATTCAACAATTTCGATAATTTAAGACTTAGATTATGCTAACCCAACTCTTTTTAAGTTTCCTCCAAAAACCTTCCCGAATTTTGAAGATTTTTCCACGACTTACTACAACTTCCAGATAATTAGAATTCAAATATATATTATCGAAGTTTAGTGTTTTCTACAATGAGTGTTCTTATTGACAGCGACTCTGAATCAAACTCTTGAAGGAAAATGAGTTAGATTTTAGACTGTTCTGTTTGTCTTAGTTGATTTAAGAAAGCTACTTAATAGAATGTAAATACGACCTTTACCTTTGATGCAATATTCACATTAATTAAGATAAGTATTAAAACCCTTTGCTTTCTGTTTTCTACTGGTCTTCAAGTAGTTAGTAAAATTGGTAGCAAAATTTATGCAAAGACGCCTTCGAACAATAAGAAATATTGTAATTTTAAAGGATGTCCGGATATGCTCAACAGACTATATTCATGCTAACTACGAGAACCTTAAAAAATGACGAAGATTTTACAAATTCTTACCACAAAATGCAGGCAAATAAAATCTATAAATACAATTCAAAACATTTATCTGATTTGCCAAAAATATAATTTTTTGAAAAAAATCCAAGAATGTTTTATTTGTTTTAACAGATTTGTGATAGCGTATTTTTCAAGAGTGTTTAAGAGGCATTTTTTTACTGCAATATTCACAGAATAAGCTACAACTTCCAAACGGATTTACATTGAATTTTTCTCAATGTCCGCCAGTTTACAACAATCAGCAAACACTGTAGGAATATGTACGAAAAGGAACTCCAACAAAATTCTACAATTTCGATAATTTAAGTATTAGATTATGCTAACCCAACTATTTTTAAGTTTACTCCGAAAACCTTCCCGAATTTTGAAGATTTTTCCGCGACTTACAACAACATCCAGATAATTAGAATTCAAATATATATTATCGAAGTTTAGTGTTTTCTACAATGGGTGTTCTTATTGACAGCGACTCTGAATCAAACTCTTGAAGAAAAATGAGTTAGATTTTAAACTGTTCTGTATGTCATCGTTGATTTAAGTAGGCTACTTATTACAATGTAAAAGAGACCTTTTCTTTTGATGCAATATTCACATTAATTAAGATCAGTATTAAAACACTTTGCTTTCAGTTTTCTACTGGTCTTCAAGTAGTTCGTTAAATTGGTAGCAAAATTTAGGCAAAGACGCCCTAGAACAATAGGGAATATTGTAATTATAAAGGATAGGATATGCTCATCAGACTATATTTATGCTAACTACGAAAACCTTCAAAAATGTTGAAGATTTTACAAATTCTTACCACAATATGCAGGCAAATAAAATTTATAAATATAATTCAAAACATTTATCTGTTTTGCCAAAAATACAATTTTTTGAAAAAAATCCAAGAATGTTTTATTTGTCTTAACAGATTTGAGATAGCGTATTTTTCAAAAGTGTTAAAGTGACAATTGTTGTAACTGTAAAATTCACGGAATAAGCAATATCTCCCAACCAGATTTACTATGAATTTTTCTCAATGTCCGCCAGTTTATAACAATCAGCAAACACTGTAGGAATATTGACGTATAGGAACTCTAACAAAATTCAATAATTTCGAAAATTTAAGACTTAGATTATGCTAACCCAACTCTTTTTAAGTTTCCTGCAAAAACCTTCCCGAATTTTGAAGATTTTTCCGCAACCTACTACAACAACCAGATAATTAGAATTCAAATATATATTATCGAAGTTTAGTGTTTTCTACAATGAGTGTTCTTATTGACAGCGACTCTGAATCAAACTCTTGAAGGAAAATGAGCTAGATTTTGGACTGTTCTGTTTGTCATCGTTGACTTAAGAAAGCTACTTATTAGAATGTAAAAGCGACCTTTACTTTTGATGCAATATTCACATTAATTAAGATAAGTATTAAAACCCTTTGCTTTCTGTTTTCTACTGGTCTTCAAGTAGTTAGTTAAATTGGTAGCAAAATTTATACAAAGACGCCCTCGAACAATAAGAAATATTGTAATTTTAAAGGATGTCCGGATATGCTCAACAGACTATATTCATGCCAACTACGAGAACCTTCAAAAATGACGAAGATTTTACAAATTCTTACCACAATATGCAGGCAAATAAAATCTATAAATACAATTCAAAACATTTATCTGTTTTGCCAAAAATATAATTTTTTGAAAAAAATCCAAGAATGTTTTATTTGTCTTAACAGATTTGAGATAGCTTATTTTTCAAGAGTGTTAAAGTGACATTTTTTTACTGCAATATTCACAGAATAAGCTACAACTTCCAACCGGATTTACATTGAATTTTTCTCAATGTCCGCCAGTTTATAATAATCAGCAAACACTGTAGGAATATTTACGTAAAGGAACTCCAACAATATTCAACAATTTCGATAATTTAAGAATTAGATTATGCTAACCCAACTATTTTTAAGTTTACTCCGAAAACCTTCCAGAATTTTGAAGATTTTTCCGCGACTCACAACAACATCCAGATAATTAGAATTCAAATATATATTATCGAAGTTTAGTGTTTTCTACAATGGGTGTTCTTATTGACAGCGACTCTGAATCAAACTCTTGAAGGAAAATGAGTTAGATTTTAAACTGTTCTGTTTGTCATCGTTGATTTAAGTAGGCTACTTTTCAGAATGTAAAAGAGACCTTTACTTTTGATGCAAAATTCACATTAATCAATATAAGTATTAAAACACTTTGCTTTCAGTTTTCTACTGGTCTTCAAGTAGTTAGTTGATTTGGTAGCAAAATTTAGGCAAACACGCCCTAGAACAATAGGGAATATTGTAATTTTAAAGGATAGGATATGCTCATCAGACTATATTTATGCTAACTACGAGAACCTTCAAAAATGACGAAGATTTTACAAATTCTTACCACAATATCCAGGCAAATAAAATCTATAAATATAATTCAAAACATTTATCTGTTTTGCCAAAAATACAATTTTTTGAAAAAAATCCAAGAATGTTTTATTTGCTTTAACAGATTTGAGAAACCCTTTGCTTTCTGTTTTCTACTGGTCTTCAAGTAGTTAGTTAAATTGGTAGCAAAATTTATGCAAAGACGCCTTCGAACAATAAGAAATATTGTAATTATAAAGGATGTCCGGATATGCTCAACAGACTATATTCATGCCAACTACGAGAACCTTCAAAAATGACGAAGATTTTACAAATTCTTAACACAATATGCAGGCAAATAAAATCTATTTTTCAAGAGTGTTAAAGTGACATTTTTTTACTGCAATATTCACAGAATAAGCTACAACTTCCAACCGGATTTACATTGAATTTTTCTCAATGTCCGCCAGTTTATAACAATCAGCAAACACTGTAGGAATATTTACGTAAAGGAA
Organism: Styela plicata; assembly: GCA_963675895.2. Lineage (NCBI taxonomy): Eukaryota > Metazoa > Chordata > Ascidiacea > Stolidobranchia > Styelidae > Styela > Styela plicata. The sequence continues at coordinate 21,406,549 of OZ023150.1, forward strand.
CTCCAACAATATTCAACAATTTCGATAATTTAAGAATTAGATTATGCTAACCCAACTATTTTTAAGTTTACTCCGAAAACCTTCCCGAATTTTGAAGATTTTTCCGCGACTTACAACAACATCCAGATAATTAGAATTCAAATATATATTATCAAAGTTCAGTGTTTTCTACAATGGGTGTTCTTATTGACAGCGACTCTGAATCAAACTCTTGAAGGAAAATGAGTTAGATTTTAAACTGTTCTGTTTGTCATCGTTGATTTAAGTAGGCTACTTATTAGAATGTGAAAGAGACCTTTACTTTTGATGCAAAATTCACATTAATCAATATAAGTATTAAAACACTTTGCTTTCATTTTTCTACTGGTCTTCAAGTAGTTAGTTAAATTGGTAGCAAAATTTAGGCAAAGACGCCCTAGAACAATAGGGAATATTGTAATTTTATAGGATAGGATATGCTCATGAGACTATATTTATGCTAACTACAAGAACCTTCAAAAATGACGAAGATTTTACAAATTCTTACCACAATATGCAGGAAAATAAAAAATCTATAAATATAATTCAAAACATTTATCTCTTTTGCCAAAAATACAATTTTTTGAAAAAAAAATCCAAGAATGTTTTATTTGCTTTAACAGATTTGAGATAGCGTATTTTTCAAGAGTGTTAAAGTGACATTTTTTTTAACTGCAATATTCACAGAATAAGCTACAACTTCCAACCGGATTTACATTGAATTTTTCTCAATGTCCGCCAGTTTATAACAATCAGCAAACACTGTAGGAATATTGACGTATAGGAACTCTAACAAAATTCAATAATTTCGAAAATTTAAGACTTAGATTATGCTAACCCAACTCTTTTTAAGTTTCCTGCAAAAACCTTCCCGAATTTTGAAGATTTTTCCGCAACCTACTACAACAACCAGATAATTAGAATTCAAATATATATTATCGAAGTTTAGTGTTTTCTACAATGACTGTTCTTATTGACAGCGACTCTGAATCAAACTCTTGAAGGAAAATGAGCTAGATTTTAGACTGTTCTGTTTGTCATCGTTGATTTAGGAAAGCTACTTATTAGAATGTAAAAGCGACCTTTACTTTTGATGCAATATTCACATTAATTAAGATAAGTATTAAAATACTTTGCTTTCAGTTTTCTACTGGTCTTCAAGTAGTTAGTTAAATTGGTAGCAAAATTTAAGCAAAGACGCCCTAGAACAATAGGGATTATTGTAATTTTAAAGAATAAGATATTCTCATCAGACTATATTTATGCTAACTACGAGAACCTTCAAAAATGACGAAGATTCTACAAATTCTTACCACAATATGCAGGCAAATAAAATCTATAAATATAATTCAAAACATTTCTGTTTTGCCAAAAATATATGTTTTTTGAAAAAAATCTATGAATGTTTTATTTGTCTTAACAGATTTGAAATAGCTTATTTTTCAAGAGTGTTAAAGTGACATTTTTTTACTGCAATATTCACAGAATAAGCTACAACTTCCAACCGGATTTACATTGAATTTTTCTCAATGTCCGCCAGTTTATAACAATCAGCAAACACTGTAGGAATATTTACGTAAAGGAACTCCAACAAAATTCCACAATTTCGATAATTTAAGAATTAGATTATGCTAACCCAACTATTTTAAAGTTTACTCCGAAAACCTTCCCGAATTTTGAAGATTTTTCCGCGACTTACAACAACATCCAGATAATTAGAATTCAAATATATATTATCAAAGTTCAGTGTTTTCTACAATGGGTGTTCTTATTGACAGCGACTCTGAATCAAACTCTTGAAGGAAAATGAGTTAGATTTTAAACTGTTCTGTTTGTCATCGTTGATTTAAGTAGGCTACTTATTACAATGTAAAAGAGACCTTTCCTTTCGATGCAATATTCACATTAATCAATATAAGTATTAAAACACTTTGCTTTCAGTTTTCTATTGGTCTTCAAGTAGTTAGTTAAATTGTTAGCAAAATTTAGGCAAAGACGCCCCAGAACAATAGGGAATATTGTAATTTTAAAGGATAGGATATGCTCATCAGACTATATTTATTCTAAATACGAGAACCTTCAGAAATGACGAAGATTTTACAAATTCTTACCACAATATGCAGGCAAATAAAATCTATAAATATAATTAAAAACATTTATCTGTTTTGCCAAAAATACAATTTTTTTTAAAAAAAATCCAAGAATGTTTTATTTGTTTTAACAGATTTGAGATAGCGTATTTTTCAAGAGTTTTAAAGTGACATTTTTTTAACTGCAATATTCACAGAATAAGCTACAACTTCCAACCGGATTTACATTGAATTTTTCTCATTGTCCGCCAGTTTATAACAATCAGCAAACACTGAGTGAATAATTACGTAAAGGAACTCCAACAAAATTCAACAATTTCGATAATTTAAGAATTAGATTATGCTAACCCAACTATTGCTTTTTCCGAAAACCTTCCCGAATTTTGAAGATTTTTCCGCGACTTACAACAACATCCAGATAATTAGAATTCAAATATATATAATCGAATTTTAGTGTTTTCTACAATGAGTGTTCTTATTGACAGCGACTCTGAATTAAACTCTTGATGGAAAATGAGTTAGATTTTAGACTGTTCTGTTTGTCATCGTTGATTTTAGTAGGCTACTTTTTAGAATGTAAAAGAGACCTTTACTTTAGATGCAATATTCACATTAATTAAGATAAGTATTAAAACAATTTTGCTTTCAGTTTTCTACTGGTCTTCTAGTAGTTCGTTAAATTGGTAGCAAAATTTAGGCAAAGACGCCCTAGAACAATTGGGAATATTGTAATTTTAAAGGATAGGATATGGTCATCAGACTAGATTTATGCTCACTACGAAAACCTTCAAAAATGTTGAAGATTTTACAAATGCTTACCACAATATGCAGGCAAATAAAATCTATAAATATATTTCAAAACATTTATCTGTTTTGCCAAAAACACAATTTTTTGAAAAAAATCCAAGAATGTTTTATTTGTCTTAACAGATTTGAGATAGCGTGACAATTGTTGTAACTGAAATATTCACAGAATAAGCAATATCTCCCAACGAGATTTACATTGAATTTTTCTCAATGTCCGTCAGTTTATAACAATCAGCAAACACTGTAGGAATATTGACGCATAGGAACTCTAAAAAATAATTCAACAATTTCGATAATTTAAGACTTAGATTATGCTAACCCAACTCTTTTTAAGTTTCCTCCAAAAACCTTCCCGAATTTTGAAGATTTTTCCACGACTTACTACAACTTCCAGATAATTAGAATTCAAATATATATTATCGAAGTTTAGTGTTTTCTACAATGAGTGTTCTTATTGACAGCGACTCTGAATCAAACTCTTGAAGGAAAATGAGCTAGATTTTAGACTGTTCTGTTTGTCATCGTTGATTTAGGAAAGCTACTTATTAGAATGTAAAAGCGACCTTTACTTTTGATGCAATATTCACATTAATTAAGATAAGTATTAAAATACTTTGCTTTCAGTTTTCTACTGGTCTTCAAGTAGTTAGTTAAATTGGTAGCAAAATTTATGCAAAGACGCCTTCGAACAATAAGAAATATTGTAATTTTAAAGGATGTCCGGATATGCTCAACAGACTATATTCATGCTAACTACGAGAACCTTAAAAAATGACGAAGATTTTACAAATTCTTACCACAATATGCAGGCAAATAAAATCTATAAATACAATTCAAAACATTTATCTGATTTGCCAAAAATATAATTTTTTGAAAAAAATCCAAGAATGTTTTATTTGTTTTAACAGATTTGTGATAGCGTATTTTTCAAGAGTGTTTAAGAGGCATTTTTTTACTGCAATATTCACAGAATAAGCTACAACTTCCAAACGGATTTACATTGAATTTTTCTCAATGTCCGCCAGTTTACAACAATCAGCAAACACTGTAGGAATATGTACGAAAAGGAACTCCAACAAAATTCAACAATTTCGATAATTTAAGTATTAGATTATGCTAACCCAACTATTTTTAAGTTTACTCCGAAAACCTTCCCGAATTTTGAAGATTTTTCCGCGACTTCCAACAACATCCAGATAATTAGAATTCAAATATATATTATCGAAGTTTAGTGTTTTCTACAATGAGTGTTCTTATTGACAGCGACTCTGAATCAAACTCTTGAAGGAAAATGAGCTAGATTTTAGACTGTTCTGTTTGTCCTCGTTGACTTAAGAAAGCTACTTATTAGAATGTAAAAGCGACCTTTACTTTTGATGCAATATTCACATTAATTAAGATAAGTATTAAAACCCTTTGCTTTCTGTTTTCTACTGGTCTTCAAGTAGTTAGTTAAATTGGTAGCAAAATTTATGCAAAGACGCCTTCGAACAATAAGAAATATTGTAATTATAAAGGATGTCCGGATATGCTCAACAGACTATATTCATGCCAACTACGAGAACCTTCAAAAATGACGAAGATTTTACAAATTCTTACCACAATATGCAGGCAAATAAAATCTATAAATATAATTCAAAACATTTATCTGTTTTGCCAAAAATATAATTTTTTGAAAAAAATCCAAGAATGTTTTATTTGTCTTAACAGATTTGAGATAGCGTATTTTTCAAAAGTGTTAAAGTGACAATTGTTGTAACTGTAAAATTCACGGAATAAGCAATATCTCCCAACCAGATTTACATTGAATTTTTCTCAATGTCCGCCAGTTTATAACAATCAGCAAACACTGTAGGAATATTGACGTATAGGAACTCTAACAAAATTCAATAATTTCGAAAATTTAAGACTTAGATTATGCTAACCCAACTCTTTTTAAGTTTCCTGCAAAAACCTTCCCGAATTTTGAAGATTTTTCCGCAACCTACTACAACAACCAGATAATTAGAATTCAAATATATATTATCGAAGTTTAGTGTTTTCTACAATGAGTGTTCTTATTGACAGCGACTCTGAATCAAACTCTTGAAGGAAAATGAGCTAGATTTTAGACTGTTCTGTTTGTCCTCGTTGACTTAAGAAAGCTACTTATTAGAATGTACAAGCGACCTTTACTTTTGATGCAGTATTCACATTAATTAAGATAAGTATTAAAACCCTTTGCTTTCTGTTTTCTACTGGTCTTCAAGTAGTTAGTTAAATTGGTAGCAAAATTTATGCAAAGACGCCTTCGAACAATAAGAAATATTGTAATTATAAAGGATGTCCGGATATGCTCAACAGACTATATTAATGCCAACTACGAGAACCTTCAAAAATGACGAAGATTTTACAAATTCTTACCACAATATGATGGCTAATAAAATCTATAAATACAATTAAAAACATTTATCTGTTTTGCAAAAAATATAATTTTTTGAAAAAAATCCAAGAATGTTTTATTTGTCTTAACAGATTTGGGATAGCTTATTTTTCAAGAGTGTTAAAGTGACATTTTTTTTTACTGCAATATTCACAGAATAAGCTACAACTTCCAACCGGATTTACATTGAATTTTTCTCAATGTCCGCCAGTTTATAACAATCAGCAAACACTGTAGGAATATTTACGTAAAGGAACTCCAACAAAATTCAACAATTTCGATAATTTAAGAATTAGATTATGCTAACCCAACTATTTTCAAGTTTACTCCGAAAACCTTCCCGAATTTTGAAGATTTTTCCGCGACTTACAACAACATCCAGATAATTAGAATTCAAATATATATTATCGAAGTTTAGTGTTTTCTACAATGGGTGTTCTTATTGACAGCGACTCTGAATCAAACTCTTGAAGGAAAATGAGTTAGATTTTAAACTGTTCTGTTTGTCATCGTTGATTTAAGTAGGCTACTTATTAGAATGTGAAAGAGACCTTTACTTTTGATGCAAAATTCACATTAATCAATATAAGTATTAAAACACTTTGCTTTCATTTTTCTACTGGTCTTCAAGTAGTTAGTTAAATTGGTAGCAAAATTTAGGCAAAGACGCCCTAGAACAATAGGGAATATTGTAATTTTATAGGATAGGATATGCTCATGAGACTATATTTATGCTAACTACGAGAACCTTCAGAAATGACGAAGATTTTACAAATTCTTACCACAATATGCAGGCAAATAAAATCTATAAATATAATTCAAAACATTTATCTCTTTTGCCAAAAATACAATTTTTTGAAAAAAAAATCCAAGAATGTTTTATTTGCTTTAACAGATTTGAGATAGCGTATTTTTCAAGAGTGTTAAAGTGACATTTTTTTTAACTGCAATATTCACAGAATAAGCTACAACTTCCAACCGGATTTACATTGAATTTTTCTCATTGTCTGCCAGTTTATAACAATCAGCAAACACTGTGTGAATAATTACGTAAAGGAACTCCAACAAAATTCAACAATTTCGATTATTTAAGAATTAGATTATGCTAACCCAACTATTTTCAAGTTTACTCCGAAAACCTTCCCGAATTTTGAATATTTTTCCGCGACTTACAACAACATCCAGATAATTAGAATTCAAATAAATATTATCGAAGTTTAGTGTTTTCTACAATGGGTGTTCTTATTGACAGCGACTCTGAATCAAACTCTTGAAGGAAAATGAGTTAGATTTTAAACTGTTCTGTTTGTCATCGTTGATTTAAGTAGGCTACTTATTAGAATGTGAAAGAGACCTTTACTTTTGATGCAAAATTCACATTAATCAATATAAGTATTAAAACACTTTGCTTTCATTTTTCTACTGGTCTTCAAGCAGTTAGTTAAATTGGTAGCAAAATTTAGACAAAGACGCCCTAGAACAATAGGGAATATTGTAATTTTATAGGATAGGATATGCTCATGAGACTATATTTATGCTAACTAGGAGAACCTTCAAAAATGACGAAGATTTTACAAATTCTTACCACAATATGCAGGCAAATAAAATCTATAAATACAATTCAAAACATTTATCTGATTTGCCAAAAATATATTTTTTTGAAAAAAATCCAAGAATGTTTTATTTGTTTTAACAGATTTGAGATAGCGTATTTTTCAAGAGTGTTTAAGAGGCATTTTTTTACTGCAATATTCACAGAATAAGCTACAACTTCCAAACGGATTTACATTGAATTTTTCTCAATGTCCGCCAGTTTATAACAATCAGCAAACACTGTAGGAATATGTAAGTAAAGGAACTCCAACAAAATTCAACAATTTCGATAATTTAAGTATTAGATTATGCTAACCCAACTATTTTTAAGTTTACTCCGAAAACCTTCCCGAATTTTGAAGATTTTTCCGCGACTTCCAACAACATCCAGATAATTAGAATTCAAATATATATTATCGAAGTTTAGTGTTTTCTACAATGGGTGTTCTTATTGACAGCGACTCTGAATCAAACTCTTGAAGGAAAATGAGTTAGATTTTAAACTGTTCTGTTTGTCATCGTTGATTTAAGTAGGCTACTTTTCAGAATGTAAAAGAGACCTTTACTTTTGATGCAAAATTCACATTAATCAATATAAGTATTAAAACACTTTGCTTTCAGTTTTCTACTGGTCTTCAAGTAGTTAGTTAAATTGGTAGCAAAATTTAGGCAAAGACGCCCTAGAACAATAGGGAATATTGTAATTTTAAAGGATAGGATATGCTCATCAGACTACATTTATGCCAACTCCGAGAACCTTCAAAAATGACGAAGATTTTACAAATTCTTACCACAATATGCAGGCAAATAAAATCTATAAATATAATTCAAAAAATTTATCTCTTTTGCCAAAAATATAATTTTTTGAAAAAAATCCAAGAATGTTTTATTTGTCTTAACAGATTTGAGATAGCGTATTTTTCAAAAGTGTTAAAGTGACAATTGTTGTAACTTCAAAATTCACGGAATAAGCAATATCTCCCAACCAGATTTACATTGAATTTTTCTCAATGTCCGCCAGTTTATAACAATCAGCAAACACATTAGGAATATTGACGTATAGGAACTCTAACTAAATTCAACAATTTCGAAAATTTAAGACTTAGATTATGCTAATCCAACTCTTTTTAAGTTTCCTGCAAAAACCTTCCCGAATTTTGACGATTTTTCCGCAACCTACTACAACAACCAGATAATTAGAATTCAAATATATATTATCGAAGTTTAGTGTTTTCTACAATGAGTGTTCTTATTGACAGCGACTCTGAATCAAACTCTTGAAGGAAAATGAGCTAGATTTTAGACTGTTCTGTTTGTCCTCGTTGACTTAAGAAAGCTACTTATTAGAATGTAAAAAGCGACCTTTACTTTTTGATGCAGTATTCACATTAATTAAGATAAGTATTAAAACCCTTTGCTTTCTGTTTTCTACTGGTCTTCAAGTAGTTAGTTAAATTGGTAGCAAAATTTATGCAAAGACGCCTTCGAACAATAAGAAATATTGTAATTATAAAGGATGTCCGGATATGCTCAACAGACTATATTCATGCCAACTACGAGAACCTTCAAAAATGACGAAGATTTTACAAATTCTTACCACAATATGCAGGCAAATAAAATCTATAAATACAATTCAAAACATTTATCTGTTTTGCCAAAAATATAATTTTTTGAAAAAAATCCAAGAATGTTTTATTTGTCTTAACAGATTTGAGATAGCTTATTTTAGAGTGTTAAAGTGACATTTTTTTACTGCAATATTCACAGAATAAGCTACAACTTCCAACCGGATTTACATTGAATTTTTCTCAATGTCCGCCAGTTTATAACAATCAGCAAACACTGTAGGAATATTTACGTAAAGGAACTCCAACAAAATTCAACAATTTCGATAATTTAAGAATTAGATTATGCTAACCCAACTATTTTTTTCCCCGAAAACCTTCCCGAATTTTGAAGATTTTTCCGCGACTTACAACAACATCCAGATAATTAGAATTCAAATATATATTATCAAGTTTAGTGTTTTCTACAATGAGTGTTCTTATTGACAGCGACTCTGAATCAAACTCTTGAAGAAAAATGAGTTAGATTTTAGACTGTTCTGTTTGTCATCGTTGATTTTAGTAGGCTACTTATTAGAATGTAAAAGAGACCTTTACTTTTGATGCAATATTCACATTAATTAGGATCAGTATTAAAACACTTTGCTTTCAGTTTTCTACTGGTCTTCAAGTAGTTCGTTAAATTGGTAGCAAAATTTAGGCAAAGACGCCCTAGAACAATAAGTAATATTGTAATCATAAAGGATAGGATATGCTCATCAGACTATATTTATGCTAACTACGAAAACCTTCAAAAATGTTGAAGATTTTACAAATTCTTACCACAATATGCAGGCAAATAAATCCTATATATATAATTCAAAACATTTATCTGTTTTGCCAAAAATACAATTTTTTGAAAAAAATCCAAGAATGTTTTATTTGTCTTAACAGATTTGAGATAGCGTTTTTTTCAAAAGTGTTAAAGTGACAATTGTAGTAACTGCAAAATTCACGGAATAAGCAATATCTCCCAACAAGATTTACATTGAATTTTTTTCAATGTCCGCCAGTTTATATCAATCAGCAAACACTGTAGGAATATTGACGTATAGGAACTCTACCAAAATTCAATAATTTCGAAAATTTAAGACTTAGATTATGCTACCCCAACTCTTTTTAAGTTTCCTGCAAAAACCTTCCCGAATTTTGAAGATTTTTCCGCAACCTACTACAACAACCAGATAATTAGAATTCAAATATATATTATCGAAGTTTAGTGTTTTCTGCAATGAGTGTTCTTATTGACAGCGACTCTGAATCAAACTCTTGAAGGAAAATGAGCTAGATTTTAGACTGTTCTGTTTGTCATCGTTGATTTAAGAAAGCTACTTATTAGAATGTAAAAGCGACCTTTACTTTTGATGCAATATTCACATTAATTAAGATCAGTATTAAAACCGTTTGCTTTCTGTTTTCTACTGGTCTTCAAGTAGTTAGTGAAATTGGTAGCAAAATTTATGCAAAGACGCCCTCGAACAATAAGAAATATTGTAATTTTAAAGGATGTCCGGATATGCTCAACAGACTATATTCATGCCAACTACGAGAACCTTTAAAAATGACGAAGATTTTACAAATTTTTACCACAATATGCAGGCTAATAAAATCTATAAATACAATTCAAAACATTTATCTGTTTTGCCAAAAATATAATTTTTTGAAAAAAATCCAAGAATGTTTTATTTGTCTTAACAGATTTGGGATAGCTTATTTTTCAAGAGTGTTGAAGTGACATTTTTTTTTCTGCAATATTCACAGAATAAGCTACAACTTCCAACCGGATTTACATTGAATTTTTCTCAATGTCCGCCAGTTTATAACAATCAGCAAACACTGTAGGAATATTGACGTATATGAACTCTAACAAAATTTTAACAATTTCGATAATTTAAGACTTAGATTATGCTAACCCAACTCTTTTTAAGTTTCCTCCAAAAACCTTCCCGAATTTTGAAGATTTTTCCGCGACTTACAACAACATCCAGATAATTAGAATTCAAATATAAATTCTATCGAAGTTTAGTGTTTTCCACAATGAGTGTTCTTATTGACAGCGACTCTCAATCAAACTCTTGAAGGAAAATGAGTTAGATTTTAGACTGTTCTGTTTGTCTAAGTTGAATTAAGAAAGCTACTTATTAAAATGTAAAAGCGACCTTTACTTTTGATGCAATATTCACATTAATTAAGATAAGTATTAAAACCCTTTGGTTTCCGTTTTCTACTGGTCTTCAAGTAGTTAGTTAAATTGGTAGCAAAATTCATGCAAAGACGCCGTCGAACAATAAGAAATATTGTAATTTTAATGGATGTCCGGATATGCTCAACAGACTATGTTCATGCTAACTACGAGAACCTTCAAAAATGACGAAGATTTAACAACTTCTTACCACAATATGCAGGCAAATAAAATCTATAAATACAATTCAAAACATTTATCTGTTTTGCCAAAAATACAATTTTTTAAAAAAAAATAAAGGATTGGTTTATTTGTCTTAACAGATTTGAGATCGCGTTATTTTCAAGAGTGTTAAAGTGACATTTTTTTAACTCCAATATTCACAGAATAAGCTACAACTTCCAACCGGATTTACATTGAATTTTTGTCCATATCCGCCAGTTTATAACAATCAGCAAACACTGTAGGAATACTTACGTAAAGGAACTCCAACAAAATTCAATCATTTCGATAATTTAAGAATTAGATTATGCTAACCCAACTATTTTAAAGTTTACTCCAAAAACCTTCCCAAATTTTGAAGATTTTACCGCGACTTACAACAACATCCAGCTAATTAGAATTGAAATATATATTATCGAAGTTCAGTGTTTTCTACAATGAGTGTTCTTATAGACAGCGATTCTGAATCAAACCCTTGAAGGAAAATGAGTTAGATTTTAGACTGTTCTGTTTGTCATCGTTGATTTAAGTAGGCTACTTATTAGAATGTAAAAGAGACCTTTACTTTTGATGCAATATTCACATTAATTAAGATAAGTATTAAAACACTTTGCTTTCAGTTTTCTAGTGGTCTTCAAGTAGTCAGGTAAATTGGTAGCAAAATTTAGGCAAAGACGCCCTAGAACAATAGGGAATATTGTAATTTTATAGGATAGGATATGCTCATCAGACTATATTTATGCTAACTACGAGAACCTTCAAAAATGACGAAGATTTTACAAATTCTTACCACAATATGCAGGCAAATAAAATCTATAAATATAATTCAAAACATTTATCTCTTTTGCCAAAAATACAATTTTTTGAAAAAAGAATCCAAGGATGTTTTATTTGCTTTAACAGATTTGAGATAGCGTATTTTTCAAGAGTGTTAAAGTGACATATTTTTAACTGCAATATTCACAGAATAAGCTACAACTTCCAACCGGATTTACATTGAATTTTTCTCATTGTCTGCCAATTTATAACAATCAGCAAACACTGTGAGAATAATTACGTAAAGGAACTCCAACAAAATTCAACAATTTCGATAATTTAAGAATTAGATTATGCTAACCCAACTATTTTTAAGTTTACTCCGAAAACCTTCCCGAATTTTGAAGATTTTTCCGCGACTTACAACAACATCCAGATAATTAGAATTCAAATATATATTATCGAAGTTTAGTGTTTTCTACAATGAGTGTTTTTATTGACAGCGACTCTGAATCAAACTCTTGAAGGAAAATGAGATAGATTTTAGACTGTCCCGTTTGCCATCGTTGATTTAAGTAGGCTACTTATTAGAATGTAAAAGAGACCTTTACTTTTGATGCAAACTTCACATTAATCAATATAAGTATTAAAACACTTTGCTTTCAGTTTTCTACTGTTCTTCAAGTAGTTAGTTAAATTGGTAGCAAAATTTAGGCAAAGACGCCCCAGAACAATAGGGATTATTGTAATTTTAAAGGATAGGATATGCTCATCAGACTATATTTATTCTAAATACGAGAACCTTCAGAAATGACGAAGATTTTACAAATTCTTACCACAATATGCAGGCAAATAAAATCTATAAATATAATTAAAAACATTTATTTGTTTTGCCAAAAATACAATTTTTTTTAAAAAAAATCCAAGAATGTTTTATTTGTTTTAACAGATTTGAGATAGCTTATTTTTCAAGAGTGATAAAGTGACATTTTTTTACTGCAATATTCACAGAATAAGCTACAACTTCCAACCGGATTTACATTGAATTTTTCTCAATGTCCGCCAGTTTATAACAATCAGCAAACACTGTAGGAATATTTACGTAAAGGAACTCCAACAAAATTCAACAATTTCGATAATTTGAGAATTAGATTATGCTAACCCAACTATTTTCAAGTTTACTCCAAAAACCTTCCCGAATTTTGAAGATTTTTCCGCGACTTACAACAACATCCAGATAATTAGAATTCAAATATATATTATCGAAGTTTAGTGTTTTCTACAATGGGTGTTCTTATTGACAGCGACTCTGAATCAAACTCTTGAAAGAAAATGAGTTAGATTTTAAACTGTTCTGTTTGTCATCGTTGATTTAAGTAGGCTACTTATTAGAATGTAAAAGAGACCTTTACTTTTGATGCAAAATTCACATTAATCAATATAAGTATTAAAACACTTTGCTTTCAGTTTTCTACTGGTCTTCAAGTAGTTAGTTAAATTGGCAGCAAAATTTAAGCAAAGACGCCCTAGAACAATAGGGATTATTGTGATTTTAAAGGATAAGATATTCTCATCAGACTATATTTATGCTAACTACGAGAACCTTCAAAAATGACGAAGATTTTACAAATTCTTACCACAATATGCAGGCAAATAAAATCTATAAATATAATTCAAAACATTTATCTGTTTTGCCAAAAATATATTTTTTTGAAAAAAATCTAAGAATGTTTTATTTGTCTTAACAGATTTGAAATAGCTTATTTTTCAAGAGTGTTAAAGTGACATTTTTTTTACTGCAATAATCACAGAATAAGCTACAACTTCCAACCGGATTTACAATGAATTTTTCTCAATGTCCGCCAGTTTATAACAATCAGCAAACACTGTAGGAATATTTACGTAAAGAAACTCCAACAAAATTCAACAATTTCGATAATTTAAGAATTAGATTATGCTAACCCAACTATTTTTAAGTTTACTCCGAATACCTTCCCGAATTTTGAAGATTTTTCCGCGACTTACAACAACATCCAGATAATTAGAATTCAAATATATATTATCGAAGTTTAGTGTTTTCTACAATGGGTGTTCTTATTGACAGCGTCTCTGAATCAAACTCTTGAAGGGAAATGAGTTAGATTTTAAACTGTTCTGTTTGTCATCGTTGATTTAAGTAGGCTACTTATTAGAATGTAAAAGAGACCTTTACTTTTGATGCAAAATTCACATTAATCAATATAAGTATTAAAACACTTTGCTTTCAGTTTTCTACTGGTCTTCAAGTAGTTAGTTAAATTGGCAGCAAAATTTAAGCAAAGACGCCCTAGAACAATAGGGATTATTGTGATTTTAAAGGATAAGATATTCTCATCAGACTATATTTATGCTAACTACGAGAACCTTCAAAAATGACGAAGATTTTACAAATTCTTACCACAATATGCAGGCAAATAAAATCTATAAATATAATTCAAAACATTTATCTGTTTTGCCAAAAATATATTTTTTTGAAAAAAATCTAAGAATGTTTTATTTGTCTTAACAGATTTGAAATAGCTTATTTTTCAAGAGTGTTAAAGTGACATTTTTTTTACTGCAATAATCACAGAATAAGCTACAACTTCCAACCGGATTTACAATGAATTTTTCTCAATGTCCGCCAGTTTATAACAATCAGCAAACACTGTAGGAATATTTACGTAAAGAAACTCCAACAAAATTCAACAATTTCGATAATTTAAGAATTAGATTATGCTAACCCAACTATTTTAAAGTTTACTCCGAAAACCTTCCCGAATTTTGAAGATTTTTCCGCGACTTACAACAACATCCAGATAATTAGAATTCAAATATATATTATCGAAGTTTAATGTTTTCTACAATGGGTGTTCTTATTGAAAGCGACTCTGAATCAAACTCTTGAAGGAAAATGAGTTAGATTTTAAACTGTTCTGTTTGTCATCGTTGATTTAAGTAGGCTACTTATTACAATGTAAAAGAGACCTTTCCTTTCGATGCAATATTCACATTAATCAATATAAGTATTAAAACACTTTGCTTTCAGTTTTCTATTGGTCTTCAAGTAGTTAGGTATTAAAACACTTTGCTTTCAGTTTTCTATTGGTCTTCAAGTAGTTAGTTAAATTGGTAGCAAAATTTAGGCAAAGACGCCCCAGAACAATAGGGAATATTGTAATTTTAAAGGATAGGATATGCTCATCAGACTATATTTATTCTAAATACGAGAACCTTCAGAAATGACGAAGATTTTAAAATTCTTACCACAATATGCAGGCAAATAAAATCTATAAATATAATTAAAAACATTTATCTGTTTTGCCAAAAATACAATTTTTTTTTTAAAAAAAAATCCAAGAATGTTTTATTTGTTTTAACAGATTTGAGATAGCGTATTTTTCAAGAGTTTTAAAGTGACATTTTTTTAACTGCAATATTCACAGAATAAGCTACAACTTCCAACCGGATTTACATTGAATTTTTCTCATTGTCCGCCAGTTTATAACATTCAGCAAACACTGTGTGAATAATTACGTAAAGGAACTCCAACAAAATTCAACAATTTCGATAATTTAAGAATTAGATTATGCTAACCCAACTATTGCTTTTTCCGAAAACCTTCCCGAATTTTGAAGATTTTTCCGCGACTTAAAACAACATCCAGATAATTAGAATTCAAATATATATTATCGAATTTTAGTGTTTTCTACAATGAGTGTTCTTATTGACAGCGACTCTGAATTAAAAAACTCTTGTTGGAAAATGAGTTAGATTTTAGACTGTTCTGTTTGTCATCGTTGATTATAGTAGGCTACTTTTTAGAATGTAAAAGAGACCTTTACTTTAGATGCAATATTCACATTAATTAAGATAAGTATTAAAACACTTTGCTTTCAGTTTTCTAGTGGTCTTCAAGTAGTTAGGTAAATTGGTAGCAAAATTTAGGCAAAGACGCCCTAGAACAATAGGGAATATTGTAATTTTAAAGGATAGGATATGCTCATCAGACTATATTTATTCTAAATACGAGAACCTTCAGAAATGACGAAGATTTTAAAATTCTTACCACAATATGCAGGCAAATAAAATCTATAAATATAATTAAAAACATGTAACTGTTTTGCCAAAAATACAATTTTTTGAAAAAAATCCAAGAATGTTTTATTTGTCTCAACAGATTTGAGATAGCGTATTTTTCAAATATGTTAAAGTGACAATTGTTGTAACTGCAATATTCACGGAATAAGCTAAATCTTCCAACCAGATTTACATTGAATTTTTCTCAATGTCCGATAGTTTATAACAATCAGCAAACACTGTTGGAATATTGACGTATAGGAACTCTAACCAATTTCAACAATTTCGATAATTTAAGACTTAGATTATGCTAACCCAACTCTTTTTAAGTTTCCTCCAAAAACATTCCCGAGTTTTGAAGATTTTTCCGCGACTTACCACAACATCCAGATAATTAGAATTCAAATATATATTATCGAAGTTTAGTGTTTTCCACAATGAGTGTTCTTATTGACAGCGACTCTCAATCAAACTCTTGAAGGAAAATGAGTTAGATTTTAGACTGTTCTGTTTGTCATCGTTGATTTAAGTAGGCTACTTATTAGAATGTAAAAGAGACCTTTACTTTTGATGCAATATTCACATTAATTAAGATAAGTATTAAAACACTTTGCTTTCATTTTTCTTCTGGTCTTCAAGTAGTTAGTTAAATTGGTAGCAAAATTTAGGCAAAGACGCCCTAGAACAATAGGGAATATTGTAATTTTAAAGGATAGGATATGCTCATCAGACTGTATTTATGCTAACTACGAAAACCTTCAAAAATGTTGAAGATTTTTCAAATTCTTACCACAATATGCAGGCAAATAAAATCTATAAATATAATTAAAAACATGTAACTGTTTTGCCAAAAATACAATTTTTTGAAAAAAATCCAAGAATGTTTTATTTGTCTCAACAGATTTGAGATAGCGTATTTTTCAAATATGTTAAAGTGACAATTGTTGTAACTGCAATATTCACGGAATAAGCTAAATCTTCCAACCAGATTTACATTGAATTTTTCTCAATGTCCGATAGTTTATAACAATCAGCAAACACTGTTGGAATATTGACGTATAGGAACTCTAACCAATTTCAACAATTTCGATAATTTAAGACTTAGATTATGCTAACCCAACTCTTTTTAAGTTTCCTCCAAAAACATTCCCGAGTTTTGAAGATTTTTCCGCGACTTACCACAACATCCAGATAATTAGAATTCAAATATATATTATCGAAGTTTAGTGTTTTCTTCAATGAGTGTTCTTACTGACAGCGACTCTGAATCAAACTCTTGAAGGAAAGGAGTTAAATTTTTGACTGTTCTGTTTGTCTAAGTTGAATTAAGAAAGCTACTTATTAAAATGTAAAAGCGACCTTTACTTTTGATGCAATATTCACATTAATTAAGATAATTTTTAAAACCTTTTGGTTTCCGTTTTCTACTGGTCTTCAAGTAGTTAGTGAAATTGGTAGCAAAATTCATGCAAAGACGCCGTCGAACAATAAGAAATATTGTAATTTTAATGGATGTCCGGATATGCTCAACAGACTATGTTCATGCTAACTACAAGAACCTTCAAAAATGACGAAGATTTAACAACTTCTTACCACAATATGCAGGCAAATAAAATCTATAAATACAATTCAAAACAATTATCTGTTTTGCCAAAAATACAATTTTTTAAAAAAAAATAAAGGATTGGTTTATTTGTCTTAACAGATTTGAGATCGCGTTATTTTCAAGAGTGTTAAAGTGACATTTTTTTAACTCCAATATTCACAGAATAAGCTACAACTTCCAACCGGATTTACATTGAATTTTTGTCCATATCCGCCAGTTTATAACAATCAGCAAACACTGTAGGAATACTTACGTAAAGGAACTCCAACAAAATTCAATCATTTCGATAATTTAAGAATTAGATTATGCTAACCCAACTATTTTTAAGTTTACTCCAAAAACCTTCCCAAATTTTGAAGATTTTACCGCGACTTACAACAACATCCAGCTAATTAGAATTGAAATATATATTATCGAAGTTCAGTGTTTTCTACAATGAGTGTTCTTATAGACAGCGATTCTGAATCAAACTCTTGAAGGAAAATGAGTTAGATTTTAGACTGTTCTGTTTGTCATCGTTGATTTAAGTAGGCTACTTATTAGTATGTAAAAGAGACCTTTACTTTTGATGCAATATTCACATTAATTAAGATAAGTATTAAAACACTTTGCTTTCAGTTTTCTAGTGGTCTTCAAGTAGTTAGGTAAATTGGTAGCAAAATTTAGGCAAAGACGCCCTAGAACAATAGGGAATATTGTAATTTAAAAGGATAGGATATGCTCATCAGACAATATTTATGCTCACTACGAAATCTACAAAAATGTTGAAGATTTTACAAATTCTTACCACAATATGCAGGCAAATAAAATTTATAAATATAATTCAAAACATTTATCTGTTTTGCCAAAAATACAATTTTTTGAAAAAAATCCAAGAATGTTTTATTTGTCTTAACAGATTTGAGATAGCGTGTTTTTCAAAAGACAATTGTTGTAACTGCAATATTCACAGAATAAGCTACAACTTCCAACCGGATTCACATTGAATTTTTCTCAATGTCCGCCAGTTTATAACAATCAGCAAACACTGTAGGAATATTTACGTAAAGGAACTCTAACAAAATTCAAAAATTTCGATAATTTAAGACTTAGATTATGCTAACCCAACTCTTTTTAACTTTCCTTCAAAAACCTTCCCGGAATTTGAAGAGTTTCCGTGACTTTCTACAACATCCAGATAATTAGAATTCAAATATATATTATCGAAGTTTAGTGTTTTCTACAATGAGTGTTCTTATTGACAGCGATTCTGAATCAAACTCTTGAAGGAAAATGAGTTAGATTTTAGACTGTTCTGTTTTTCATCGTTGATTTTAGTAGGCTACTTATTAGAATGTAAAAGAGGCCTTTCCTTTTGCTGCAATATTCACATTAATTAAGATAAGTATTAAAACACTTTGCTTTCAGTTTTCTACTGGTTTTCAAGTAGTTAGTTAAATTGATAGCAAAATTTAGGCAAAGACGCCCTAGAACAATAGGGAATACTGTAATTTTAAAGGATAGGATATGCTCATCAGACTATATTTATGCTAACTACGAAAACCTTCAAAAATATTGAAGATTTTACAAATTCTTACCACAATATGCAGGCAAATAAAATTTATAAATATAATTCAAAACATTTATCTGTTTTGCCAAAAATACAATTTTTTGAGAAAAATCCAAGAATGTTTTATTTGTCTTAACAGATTTGAGATAGCGTATTTTTCAAAAGTGTTAAAGTGATAATTGTTGTAACTGCAATATTCACGGAATAAGCAATATCTCCCAACGAGATTTACATAGAATTTTTTTCAATTTCCGCCAGTTTATAACAATCAGCAAACACTGTTGGAATATTGACGTATAGGAACTCTATTAAAATTCAACAATTTCGATAATTTATGACTTAGATTATGCTAACCCAACTCTTTCAAAGTTTCCTCCAAAAACCTTCAGGAATTTTGATGATTTTTCTGCGAGTTACTACAACATCCAGATAATTGGAATTCAAATATATATTATCGAAGTTTAGTGTTTTCTACTATGAGTGTTCTTATTGACAGCGACTCTGAATCAAACTCTTGAAAGAAAATGAGTTAGATTTTAGACTGTTCTGTTTGTCTTAGTTGATTTACGAAAGCTACTTATTAGAATGTAAAAGCGACCTTTACCTTTGATGCAATATTCACATTAATTAAGATAAGTATTAAAACCCTTTGCTTTCTGTTTTCTACTGGTCTTCAAGTAGTTAGCTAAATTGGTAGCAAAATTTATGCAAAGACGCCCTCGAATAATAAGAAATATTGTAATTTTAAAGGATGTCCGGATATGCTCAACAGACTATATTCATGCTAAGTACGAGAACCTTCATAAATGACAAAGATTTTACAAATTCCTCCCACAATATGCAGGCAAATAAAATCTATAAATACAATTCAAAACATTTATCTGTTTTGCCAAAAATATAATTTTTTGAAAAAAATTCAAGAATGTTTTATTTACGTGATTCGTTGATATCTTGCAATGAACTACCTATCCCTCCTCCTTGTTTCCTTACAATTCTGGATCCGTGTGTGAGAGAATTCACAAGGATACACGAATGAGATAATAACAAGCTAATATACAAAAATATCATGTTCTCATTCCACAGAAATATAAGTTTTTTGTAAGCTTTCGTCAGAACATAGTCTAACTTCTTCAGACAAGATTAAAGTGCAATGTTACTGAAAATGACCGTATTTATACTTTTGTTTGTTTGAATATATCGATGTTCTGTTTGTTTTATAAGTATCGCAGTATTGTCCTATTGTTCTTCTTTGTTTGTTTTAATCCTTAATGTTTATTCCTTTCGGTTTCCGAGTGTGCAGTTTGTTGATCCAAAATTGTTCTTTGTTTTTTCTATAGCCTTCACAATGGGAGAGTGTATCTATTCCTATTATTTTGAAATGCGTGATGTTGTGGGATGCGGAGTTGAAGTGGTTGGCTACTGGTGTTTTTCTAAGCTTTTTGATGTCGTAAAGGTGTTCTGCCGTGCGTCGTTTTAGTTTCCTACCAGATTCTCCAATATACTGTTTGTTGCATTGTAAGCAAGTTATCAAATAAATGATATTTGATGAATCGCATGTTATTTTTCTTCCAGATCGAGTATGTCCTGTTCGTGAATGAGCTTTGAAATGTATTTGATGGAATTGAATGAAGGCACGTTGTACATCCTTTTCGACCACAATGATTGAATCCTTTTTCTGTTCCGGTTTGGTTTTCTTTCCTAAGTTTGGCTTTGAAGAGCGCATTTCTTAATGTTCCACATCTTCTGTATCCGACCATGGGGGGCTTAGGAAATATTTGTTTAAGTCTTTCATCTCGGTGAAGTATGTATTCGTAATTTCTGAATATTTTCTTGATTGGGGGGAGGAGTGGGTGGTAGTCTGTTATCATTGGTGGTTGTTGGTCTCTAATTTGTTTTTGTTTCTTTGGTAACAGTAGGGATTCCCTTGGCGTTTGTCGTACCTTGCTGATTGCTTGCTCTAGTGTGTTGGCTGGGTAATTTCTTTTTTGCAAATGTTTTTTGAGAATTTGAACATGTTTTTCAAAATATTCTTCAGTTGAACAGATTCTACGGAGTCTGATTGCAAGTCCATACGGAATATTGCGGTTGATATGTCTTGGATGGCAAGAGGATGGAAGTAAGTATTGGTGGGCGTCGGTGGGTTTTGAATATAATTCTGTTTCTAGCTTGTTATCTAAGATATGTACTGTGGTGTCCAAGAACGGTATACTTTTAGCAGAGTATTCAAAGGTAAATTTAATTGTTGGATGTAACTCGTTTGCTTGGGTCATAAATGTTTCTAAGTTGTCTATTCCGGTGGTCCATATCATAATGCCGTCGTCTATGTATCTAAAGTAAATAAGTGGCTTTTGATTTGTTTTCTGAAATAAGTTTTCTTCGAGTTTGGCCATGAAGGCACATGCATATTTTGGGGCCATCTTGGTCCCCATGGCTGTGCCTTGGATTTGGAGATAATGCTTTTCGTCGAATATTATGTTGTTGTTTGTTAAAACACATTCACATGCTTTGGTTAACCATGGTATCAGTTGCGGATCTGTACCGTTTTTGGAGAGCATCTGTTGCATGGCCAAAATGCCTTCGTTGTGGGGAATATTTGTGTAGAGTGACACTACGTCCATTGTGACCAGTATAGCGCCTTCTGGTATGTGTCCTATTTGGTTAATTCTGCTTAGAAAGTCTGAAGTGTCCTTTATGTATGATGGAATGCTCTTTTTGTTCTTCAAAGGCGATAGATGATAATCTACAAAGGCAGAGAGATTTTCTGTGGCCATTCCATTACCAGAGATTATTGGTCTAGAGGGGTGTCCTGTTTTGTGTACTTTCGGTTGTAATCGTAATCTTCCTGGTTTCGGATTTTTTGGAACTAAAACTCTGAAAAGTTCATCGTCTATGATTCCATCATTTTTCATTCCTGTACAGATTTTTGTAACTTCTTTTGCAACTCGATTGCTAATATCTTTTTTTTTTGTCGGTTGGTAAACCAAATCGTCATTAAGTTGTCTCATCCCTTCTTTAATATAATCCTGGCGGGAAAGTACACATGTGCCACCACCCTTGTCAGCTGGTGTTATTATAATATATCTTTTCCGGCTCGACGTTTGAGATCTTGGAAAGCCAAATTTTCATCTTGCGGTAAATTGCAGTAGGCCTTTTTCTTTGGAATATTTTCGATTACTTCTTTTTTTAACAATTTTAATATAGTCGTCGAGATCTTTATTACGTCCATCTTCAGGTGTCCATCTTTTTCTTGGTCGTAGTCCGGGTGGGTATGTGTCGGTCGAATTTGAGTTTTTGTGTGTTTGTTGGGTAGGATCAAGGTTACTAAAATATTCTTTCAATCTGTAATTTCTGGCGGTTCTGTCTATGTCTGCTGCCAATTGAAATTTATCTACAATTCCCGGAGTGACGCTGAATCCTAATCCTCGTTCTAAGAGTTTAACATGGGATTCCGTTAGTTCTAAATTAGATAGGTTGTGTACAGTTGATTTGACTGGTCCAGTTTTCTTAGCTTTTCTTTTGTGACCTTTGGTGAATCGTCGGCGTCTTTTTATTTTTGGAGTTTTGGGTGAATCTTTTATTTCTGGCAAATTGGTTGGCTGTGTCCGTTTTGAAATTTTGTTTTTCCTAGTTTTTTCTAGTTGTTTCTCAAGCTGTTCTATTCGTTTCTCCAATTTTTTGTTAAGTTTGTTCCAATCATCTCTTTTATAATGTGACTGAAATTCCTGTTTTAAGTTATCAATTTCTTGTGTGACTGTTTTTAGTTCAATTTCGCACTCTCTAAGTGCTTGTCGAGTTAATTGTTTGGAAAATTCTTTGTGGATGTTCTTCCATTTATCTGGATTTTTGATTGGCACGACGCATTTCTTGAGTTTGAATTGTAGGCCCTTTGGCGAGAGTCCATTTTTGATGAATTGTTCCAGGCTTGTTCGGTGGTGAGATAGTTTAGTTTGTTTGATAGCCAGTTTCTGTAGTCTATTTGAGGTTGATCGAGTACGATCATTCTCAGTTTCGATGCAGCTTTTGATTCGGGAGTCAGTAGGACCCATCGTGGGGTACAAGCATCACAAGTACTATGCCAAGATGCAAATTTACGTGATTCGTTGATATCTTGCAATGAACTACCTATCCCTCCTCCTTGTTTCCTTACAATTCTGGATCCGTGTGTGAGAGAATTCACAAGGATACACGAATGAGATAATAACAAGCTAATATACAAAAATATCATGTTCTCATTCCACAGAAATATAAGTTTTTTGTAAGCTTTCGTCAGAACATAGTCTAACTTCTTCAGACAAGATTAAAGTGCAATGTTACTGAAAATGACCGTATTTATACTTTTGTTTGTTTGTATATATCGATGTTCTGTTTGTTTTATAAGTATCGCAGTATTGTCCTATTGTTCTTCTTTGTTTGTTTTAATCCTTAATGTTTATTCCTTTCGGTTTCCGAGTGTGCAGTTTGTTGATCCAAAATTGTTCTTTGTTTTTTCTATAGCCTTCACAATGGGAGAGTGTATCTATTCCTATTATTTTGAAATGCGTGATGTTGTGGGATGCGGAGTTGAAGTGGTTGGCTACTGGTGTTTTTTCTAAGCTTTTTGATGTCGTAAAGGTGTTCTGCCGTGCGTCGTTTTAGTTTCCTACCAGATTCTCCAATATACTGTTTGTTGCATTGTAAGCAAGTTATCAAATAAATGATATTTGATGAATCGCATGTTATTTTCTTCCAGATCGAGTATGTCCTGTTCGTGAATGAGCTTTGAAATGTATTTGATGGAATTGAATGAAGGCACGTTGTACATCCTTTTCGACCACAATGATTGAATCCTTTTTCTGTTCCGGTTTGGTTTTCTTTCCTAAGTTTGGCTTTGACAAGCGCATTTCTTAATGTTCCACATCTTCTGTATCCGACCATGGGGGGCTTAGGAAATATTTGTTTAAGTCTTTCATCTCGGTGAAGTATGTATTCGTAATTTCTGAATATTTTCTTGATTGGGGGGAGGAGAGAACATCCACAAAGAATTTTCCAAACAATTAACTCGACAAGCACTTAGAGAGTGCGAAATTGAACTAAAAACAGTCACACAAGAAATTGATAACTTAAAACAGGAATTTCAGTCACATTATAAAAGAGATGATTGGAACAAACTTAACAAAAAATTGGAGAAACGAATAGAACAGCTTGAGAAACAACTAGAAAAAACTAGGAAAAACAAAATTTCAAAACGGACACAGCCAACCAATTTGCCAGAAATAAAAGATTCACCCAAAACTCCAAAAATAAAAAGACGCCGACGATTCACCAAAGGTCACAAAAGAAAAGCTAAGAAAACTGGACCAGTCAAATCAACTGTACACAACCTATCTAATTTAGAACTAACGGAATCCCATGTTAAACTCTTAGAACGAGGATTAGGATTCAGCGTCACTCCGGGAATTGTAGATAAATTTCAATTGGCAGCAGACATAGACAGAACCGCCAGAAATTACAGATTGAAAGAATATTTTAGTAACCTTGATCCTACCCAAGAAACACACAAAAACTCAAATTCGACCGACACATACCCACCCGGACTACGACCAAGAAAAAGATGGACACCTGAAGATGGACGTAATAAAGATCTCGACGACTATATTAAAATTGTTAAAAAAGAAGTAATCGAAAATATTCCAAAGAAAAAGGGCCTACTGCAATTTACCGCAAGATGAAAATTTGGCTTTCCAAGATCTCAAACGTCGAGCCGGAAAAGATATTATAATAACACCAGCTGACAAGGGTGGTGGCACATGTGTACTTTCCCGCCAGGATTATATTAAAGAAGGGATGAGACAACTTAATGACGATTTGGTTTTACCAACCGACAAAAAAAAAGATATTAGCAATCGAGTTGCAAAAGAAGTTACAAAAATCTGTACAGGAATGAAAAATGATGGAATCATAGACGATGAACTTTTCAGAGTTTTAGTTCCAAAAAATCCGAAACCAGGAAGATTACGATTACAACCGAAAGTACACAAAACAGGACACCCCTCTAGACCAATAATCTCTGGTAATGGAATGGCCACAGAAAATCTCTCTGCCTTTGTAGATTATCATCTATCGCCTTTGATGAACAAAAAGAGCATTCCATCATACATAAAGGACACTTCAGACTTTCTAAGCAGAATTAACCAAATAGGACACATACCAGAAGGCGCTATACTGGTCACAATGGACGTAGTGTCACTCTACACAAATATTCCCCACAACGAAGGCATTTTGGCCATGCAACAGATGCTCTCCAAAAACGGTACAGATCCGCAACTGATACCATGGTTAACCAAAGCATGTGAATGTGTTTTAACAAACAACAACATAATATTCGACGAAAAGCATTATCTCCAAATCCAAGGCACAGCCATGGGGACCAAGATGGCCCCAAAATATGCATGTGCCTTCATGGCCAAACTCGAAGAAAACTTATTTCAGAAAACAAATCAAAAGCCACTTATTTACTTTAGATACATAGACGACGGCATTATGATATGGACCACCGGAATAGACAACTTAGAAACATTTATGACCCAAGCAAACGAGTTACATCCAACAATTAAATTTACCTTTGAATACTCTGCTAAAAGTATACCGTTCTTGGACACCACAGTACATATCTTAGATAACCCACCGACGCCCACCAATACTTACTTCCATCCTCTTGCCATCCAAGACATATCCACCGCAATATTCCGTATGGACTTGCAATCAGACTCCGTAGAATCTGTTCAACTGAAGAATATTTTGAAAAACATGTTCAAATTCTCAAAAAACATTTGCAAAAAAGAAGTTACCCAGCCAACACAGTAGAGCAAGCAATCAGCAAGGTACGACAAACGCCAAGGGAATCCCTACTGTTACCAAAGAAACAAAAACAAATTAGAGACCAACAACCACCAATGATAACAGACTACCACCCACTCCTCCCCCCAATCAAGAAAATATTCAGAAATTACGAATACATACTTCACCGAGATGAAAGACTTAAACAAATATTTCCTAAGCCCCCCACGGTCGGATACAGAAGATGTGGAACATTAAGAAATGCGCTTGTCAAAGCCAAACTTAGGAAAGAAAACCAAACCGGAACAGAAAAAGGATTCAATCATTGTGGTCGAAAAGGATGTACAACGTGCCTTCATTCAATTCCATCAAATACATTTCAAAGCTCATTCACGAACAGGACATACTCGATCTGGAAGAAAATAACATGCGATTCATCAAATATCATTTATTTGATAACTTGCTTACAATGCAACAAACAGTATATTGGAGAATCTGGTAGGAAACTAAAACGACGCACGGCAGAACACCTTTACGACATCAAAAAGCTTAGAAAAACACCAGTAGCCAACCACTTCAACTCCGCATCCCACAACATCACGCATTTCAAAATAATAGGAATAGATACACTCTCCCATTGTGAAGGCTATAGAAAAAACAAAGAACAATTTTGGATCAACAAACTGCACACTCGGAAACCGAAAGGAATAAACATTAAGGATTAAAACAAACAAAGAAGAACAATAGGACAATACTGCGATACTTATAAAACAAACAGAACATCGATATATACAAACAAACAAAAGTATAAATACGGTCATTTTCAGTAACATTGCACTTTAATCTTGTCTGAAGAAGTTAGACTATGTTCTGACGAAAGCTTACAAAAAACTTATATTTCTGTGGAATGAGAACATGATATTTTTGAATGTTTTATTTGTCTTAAGAGATTTGAGATAGCGTATTTTTCAAAAGTGTTAAAGTGACAATTGTTGTAACTGCAATATTCACAGAATAAGCAATATCTCCCAACCAGATTTACATTGAATTTTTCTCAATGTCCGCCAGTTTATAACAATCAGCAAACACTGTAGGAATATTAACGTATAGGAACTCTAACAAAATTCAACAATTTCGATAATTTAAGACTTAGATTATGCTAACCCAACTCTTTTAAAGTTTCCTCCAAAAACCTTCCCGAATTTTGAAGATTTTACCGCGACTTACTACAACATCCAGATAATTAGAATTCAATTATATATTATCGAAGTTCAGTGTTTCTACAACGAGTGTTCTTATTGACAGCGACTCTGAATCAAACTCTTGAAGGAAAATGAGTTAGATTTTAGACTGTTCTGGTGGTCTTAGTTGATTTAAGAAAGCTACTTATTAGAATGTAAAAGCGACCTTTACCTTTGATGCAATATTCACATTAATTAAGATAAGTATTAAAACCCATTGGTTTCCGTTTTCTACTGGTCTTCAAGCAGTTGGTTAAATTGGTAGCAAAATTTATGCAAAGACTCCCTCGAACAATAGGAAATATTGCGATTGTAAAGGATGTCCGGATATGCTCAACAGACTATATTCATGCTAACTACGAGAATCTTCAAAAATGACGAAGATTTTACAAATTCTTTCCACAATATGCAGGCAAATAAAATTTATAAATACAATTCAAAACATTTATCTGTTTTGCCAAAAATATAATTTTTTGAAAATAATTCAAGAATGTTTTATTTGTCTTAACAGATTTGAGATAGCGTATTTTTCAAGAGTGTTAAAGTGACATATATTTTTACTGCAATATTTACAGAATAAGCTACAACTTCCAACCGGATTTACATTGAATTTTTCTAAATGTTCGCCAGTTTATAACAATCAGCAAACACTGTAGGAATATTTACGTAAAGGAACTCCAACAAAATTCAATAATTTCGATAATTTGAGAATCAGATTATGCTAACCCAACTATTTTTAAGTTTACTCCGAAAACCTTCCCGAATTTTGAAGATTTTTCCGCGACTTACAACAACATCCAGATAATTAGAATTCAAATATTTATTATCGAAGTTTAGTGTTTTCTACAATGAGTGTTCTTATTGACAGCGACTCCGAATCAAACTCTTGAAGGAAAATGAGTTAGATTTTAGACAGTTCTGTTTGTCATCGTTGATTTAAGTAGGCTACCTATTAGAATGTAAAAGAGACCTTTACTTTTGATGCAATTTTCGCATTAATTAAGATAAGTATTAAAAAACTTTGCTTTCAGTTTTCTACTGGTCTTAAAGTAGTTAGTTAAATATGTAGCAAAATTTAGGCAAAGACGCCCTAGAACAATAGGGAATATTGTAATTTTAAAGGATAGGATATGCTCATCAGACTATATGTATGCTAACTAAGAGAACCTTCAAAAATGTTGAAGATTTTACAAATTCTTACCACAATATGCAGGCAAATAAAATCTATAAATATAATTCAAAACATTTATCTGTTTTGCCAAAAATACAAATTTTTGAAAAAAATCCAAGAATGTTTTATTTGTCTTAACAGATTTGAGATAGCGTATTTTTCAAAAGTATTAAAGTGACAATTGTTGTAACTGCAATATTCACGGAAAAAGCAATATCTCCCAACGAGATTTACATTGAATTTTTCAAAATTTCCGCCAGTTTATAACAATCAGCAAACACTGTAGGAATATTGACGTATAGGAACTCTAATAAAATTCAACAATTTCGATTATTTAAGACTTAGATTATGCTAACCCAACTCTTTCAAAGTTTCCTCCAAAAACCTTCACGAATTTTGATGATTTTTCTGCGAGTTACTACAACATCCAGATAATTCGAATTCAAATATATATTATCGAAGTTTAGTGTTTTCTACCATGAGTGTTCTTATTGACAGCAACGCTGAATCAAACTCTTGAAGGAAAATGAGTTAGATTTTAGACTGTTCTGTTTGTCTTAGTTGATTTAGGAAAGCTACTTATTAGAATGTAAAAGCGACCTTTACCTTTGATGCAATATTCACCTTAATTAAGATAAGTATTAAAACCCTTTGCTTTCTGTTTTCTACTGGTCCTCAAGTAGTTAGTTAAATTGGCAGCAAAATTCATGCAAAGACGCCCTAGAACAATAAGAAATATTGTAATTTTAAAGGGTGTCCCGATATGCTCAACAAACTATATTCATGCTAACTACGAAAACCTTCAAAAATGACGAAGATTTTACATATTCTTACCACAATATGCAGGCAAATAAAATCTATAAATAAAATTCAAAACATTTATCTGTTTTGTCAAAAATACAATTTTTGAAAAAAATCCAAGAATGTTTTATTTGTCTTAACAGATTTGAGATGGCGTATTTTTCAAGAGTGTCAAAGTGACAATTTTTTTAACTGCAATATTCACAGAATGAGCTTCAAATCCCTACCGGATTTACATTGAATTTTTCTCAATGTCCGTTAGTTGATGACAAACAGCAAACACTGTAGGATTATTTACGCAAAGGAACTCCAAGAAAATTAAACAATTTCGATAAATTAAGAATTGGATTATGCTAACCCAACCATTTTGAGGTTTACTCCAAAAACCTTTCCGAATTTTGAAGATTTTTCCGCGACTTACTACAACATCCAGATAATTAGAATTCACATATATATATTTTCAAAGTTTAGTGTTTTCTACAATGAGTGTTCTTATTGACAGCGATTCTGAATCAAACTCTTGAAGGAAAATTAGTTAGATTTTCGACTGTTCTGTTTGTAATCGTTAATTTAAGTAGGCTACTTATTAGAATGTAAAAGCGACCTTTACTTTTGATGCAATATTTACATTAATTAAGATATGTATTAAAACACTTATCTTTTAGTTTTCTACTGGTCTTCAAATAGTTAGTTAAATTGGTAGAAATAATTTAAGCAAAGACGCCCTAGAACAATAAGGAATATTGTAATTTAAAAGAATAGGATATGCTCATCCGACTATATTTACGCTAACTACGAAAACCGTCAAAAATGTCGAAGATTTCACCAATTCTTGACACTATATGCAGGCAAATAAAATCTATAAATATAATTCAAAACATTTATCTGTTTTGACAAAAATACAATTTTTTGAAAAAAAACTGTCTTAACAGATTCAAGATGGCGCATTTCTCAAGAGGTTCAAAATGATAATTTTTTTAACTGCAATATTCACAGAATAAGCTACAACTTCCAACCGGATTTACATTGAAATTTTTCTCAATGTCCGCCAGTTTATAACAATCAGCAAACACTGTAGGAATATTTACGTAAAGGAACTCCAACAAAATGCAATAATTTCGATAATTTAAGAATTAGATTATGCTAACCCAACTATTTTTAAGTTTACTTCGAAAACCTTCCCGAATTTTGAAGATTTTTCCGCGACTTACAATAACATTCTTATTATTAGAATTCAAATATATATTATCGAAGTTTAGTGTTTTCTACAATGAGTGTTCTTATTGACAGCGACTCTTTATAAAACTCTTGAAGGAAAATAATAAGGAAAATAATTTAGATTTCAGACTGTTCTGTTTGTCATCGTTTATTTAAGAAGGCTACTTATTAGAATGTAAAAGAGACCTTTACTTTTGATGCAATATTCACGTTAATTAAGATAAGTATTAAAAAACTTTGCTTTCAGTTTTCTACTGGTCTTCAAGTAGTTAGTTAAATTGGTAGCAAAAATATATGCAAAGACGCCCTAGAACAATAGGAAATATTGTAATTTTAAAGGATGTCCGAATATGCTCAACAGACTATATTCATGCTAACTACGAGGACCGGTTAGTAAAATTGGTAGCAAAATTTATGCAAAGACGCCTTAGAACAATAAGAAATAGTGTAATTTTAAAGGATGTCCGGATATGCTCAACAGACTATATTCATGCTGACTGCGAAAACCTTCAAAAATGACGGAGATTTTACAAATTCTTACCACAATATGCAGGCAAATAAAATCTATAAATATAATTTAAAACATTTATCCGTTTTGACAAAAATACAATTTTTTGAAAAAAAAATCCAAGAATGTTTTATATGTCTTAACAGATTTGAGATAACGTATTTTTCAAGATTGATAAAGTGACAATTTTTTTTAACTGCATTAACTATATTTATGCTAACTACGAAAACCTTCATAAATGACGACGATTTTACATATTCTTACCACAATATGCAGGCAAATAAAATCTATAAATATAATTCAAAACATTTATCTGTTTTGTCAAAAATTCAATTTTTTGAAAAAAATTTGTCTTAACAGATTTGAGATGGCGTATTTTTCAAGAGTGTCAAAGTGACAATTTTTTTAACTGCAATATTCACAGAATGAGCTTCAAATCCCTACCGGATTTACATTGAATTTTTCTCAATGTCCGTTAGTTGATGACAAACAGCAAACACTGTAGGATTATTTACGCAAATGAACTCCAAGAAAATTAAACAATTTCGATAAATTAAGAATTGGATTATGCTAACCCCAAACCATTTTGAGGTTTACTCCAAAAAACCTTTCCGAATTTTGTAGATTTTTTCCGCGACTTACTACAACATCCAGATAATTAGAATTCACATATATATATTTTCAAAGTTTAGTGTTTTCTACAATGAGTGTTCTTATTGACAGCGATTCTGAATCAAACTCTTGAAGGAAAATTAGTTAGATTTTCGACTGTTCTGTTTGTAATCGTTAATTTAAGTAGGCTACTTATTAGAATGTAAAAGCGACCTTTACTTTTGATGCAATATTTTACATTAATTAAGATATGTATTAAAAACACTTATCTTTTAGTTTTCTACTGGTCTTCAAATAGTTAGTTAAATTGGTGGAAATAATTTAAGCAAAGACGCCCTAGAACAATAAGGAATATTGTAATTTAAAAGAATAGGATATGCTCATCCGACTATATTTACGCTAACTACGAAAACCGTCAAAAATGTCGAAGATTTCACCAATTCTTGACACTATATGCAGGCAAATAAAATCTATAAATATAATTCAAAACATTTATCTGTTTTGACAAAAATACAATTTTTTGAAAAAAAATTGTCTTAACAGATTCAAGATGGCGCATTTCTCAAGAAGTTCAAAGTGATAATTTTTTTAACTGCAATATTCACAGAATAAGCTACAACTTCCAACCGGATTTACATTGCAATTTTTCTCAATGTCCGCCAGTTTATAACAATCAGCAAACACTGTAGGAATATTTACGTAAAGGAACTCCAACAAAATGCAATAATTTCGATAATTTAAGAATTAGATTATGCTAACCCAACTATTTTTAAGTTTACTTAGAAAACCTTCCCGAATTTTGAAGATTTTTCCGCGACTTACAATAACATTCTTATTATTAGAATTCAAATATATATTATCGAAGTTTAGTGTTTTCTACAATGAGTGTTCTTATTGACAGCGACTCTTTATAAAACTCTTGAAGGAAAATAATTTAGATTTCAGACTGTTCTGTTTGTCATCGTTTATTTAAGAAGGCTACTTATTAGAATGTAAAAGAGACCTTTACTTTTGATGCAATATTCACGTTAATTATGATAAGTATTAAAAAATTTTGCTTTCAGTTTTCTACTGGTCTTCAAGTAGTTAGTTAAATTGGTAGCAAAAATATATGCAAAGACGCCCTAGAACAATAGGAAATATTGTAATTTTAAAGGATGTCCGAATATGCTCAACAGACTATATTCATGCTAACTACGAGGACCGGTTAGTAAAATTGGTAGCAAAATTTATGCAAAGACGCCTTAGAACAATAAGAAATAGTGTAATTTTAAAGGATGTCCGGATATGCTCAACAGACTATATTCATGCTGACTGCGAAAACCTTCAAAAATGACGGAGATTTTACAAATTCTTACCACAATATGCAGGCAAATAAAATCTATAAATATAATTTAAAACATTTATCCGTTTTGACAAAAATACAATTTTTTGAAAAAAAAATCCAAGAATGTTTTATATGTCTTAACAGATTTGAGATAACGTATTTTTCAAGATAGATAAAGTGACAATTTTTGTAACTGCATTAACTATATTTATGCTAACTACGAAAACCTTCATAAATGACGATGATTTTACATATTCTTACCACAATATGCAGGCAAATAAAATCTATAAATATAATTCAAAACATTTATCTGTTTTGTCAAAAATTCAATTTTTTGAAAAAAATTTGTCTTAACAGATTTGAGATGGCGTATTTTTCAAGAGTGTCAAAGTGACAATTTTTTTAACTGCAATATTCACAGAATGAGCTTCAAATCCCTACCGGATTTACATTGAATTTTTCTCAATGTCCGTTAGTTGATGACAAACAGCAAACACTGTAGGATTATTTACGCAAAGGAACTCCAAGAAAATTAAACAATTTCGATAAATTAAGAATTGGATTATGCTAACCCAACCATTTTGAGGTTTACTCCAAAAACCTTTCCGAATTTTGAAGATTTTTCCGCGACTTACTACAACATCCAGATAATTAGAATTCACATATATATATTTTCAAAGTTTAGTGTTTTTACAATGAGTATTCTTATTGACAGCGATTCTGAATCAAACTCTTGAAGGAAAATTAGTTAGATTTTCGACTGTTTCTGTTTGTAATCGTTAATTTAAGTAGGCTACTTATTAGAATGTAAAAGCGACCTTTACTTTTGATGCAATATTTACATTAATTAAGATATGTATTAAAAACACTTATCTTTTAGTTTTCTACTGGTCTTCAAATAGTTAGTTAAATTGGTGGAAATAATTTTAAGCAAAGACGCCCTAGAACAATAAGGAATATTGTAATTTAAAAGAATAGGATATGCTCATCCGACTATATTTACGCTAACTACGAAAACCGTCAAAAATGTCGAAGATTTCACCATTTCTTGACACTATATGCAGGCAAATAAAATCTATAAATATAATTCAAAACATTTATCTGTTTTGACAAAAATACAATTTTTTGAAAAAAAATTGTCTTAACAGATTCAAGATGGCGCATTTCTCAAGAGGTTCAAAGTGATAATTTTTTTAACTGCAATATTCACAGAATAAGCTACAACTTCCAACCGGATTTACATTGAAATTTTTCTCAATGTCCGCCAGTTTATAACAATCAGCAAACACTGTAGGAATATTTACGTAAAGGAACTCCAACAAAATGCAATAATTTCGATAATTTAAGAATTAGATTATGCTAACCCAACTATTTTTAAGTTTACTTCGAAAACCTTCCCGAATTTTGAAGATTTTTCCGCGACTTACAATAACATTCTTATTATTAGAATTCAAATATATATTATCGAAGTTTAGTGTTTTCTACAATGAGTGTTCTTATTGACAGCGACTCTTTATAAAACTCTTGAAGGAAAATAATTTAGATTTCAGACTGTTCTGTTTGTCATCGTTTATTTAAGAAGGCTACTTATTAGAATGTAAAAGAGACCTTTACTTTTGATGCAATATTCACGTTAATTAAGATAAGTATTAAAAAACTTTGCTTTCAGTTTTCTACTGGTCTTCAAGTAGTTAGTTAAATTGGTAGCAAAAATATATGCAAAGACGCCCTAGAACAATAGGAAATATTGTAATTTTAAAGGATGTCCGAATATGCTCAACAGACTATATTCATGCTAACTACGAGAACCGGTTAGTAAAATTGGTAGCAAAATTTATGCAAAGACGCCCTAGAACAATAAGAAATAATGTAATTTTAAAGGATGTCCGGATATGCTCAACAGACTATATTCATGCTGACTGCGAAAACCTTCATAAATGACTAAGATTTTACATATTCTTACCACAATATGCAGGCAAATAAAATCTATAAATATAATTCAAAACATTTATCTGTTTTGTCAAAAATTCAATTTTTTGAAAAAAATTTGTCTTAACAGATTTGAGATGGCGTATTTTTCAAGAGTGTCAAAGTGACAATTTTTTAACTGCAATATTCACAGAATAAGCTACAAATCTCTACCGGATATACATTGAATTTTTTTCAATGTATGCTAGTTTATAACAAACAGCAAACACTGTATGAATATTTACGTAAAGGAACTCCAACAAAATTCAACGATTTCGATAATTTAAGAATTAGATTATGCTAACCCCAACTATGTTTAAGTTTATTTCGAAAACCTTCCCAAAATTTTGAAAATTTTCCCCGCGACTTTACAGTAACATCCAGATAATTAGAATTCAAATATATATTATCGAAATTTAGTGTTTTCTTCAATGAGTGTTCTTATTGACAACGACTCTTTATAAAACTCTTTAAGGAAAATGAGTTAGATTTTAGACTGTTCTATTTGTCATCGTTGATTTAAGTAGGCTGCTTTTTAGAATGCAAAAGAGACCTTTACTTTTGAAGCAATATTCACGTTAATTAAGATAACTATTAAAAAACTTTGCTTTCAGTTTTCTACTGGTCTTAAAGTAGTTAGATAAATTGGTAGCAAAAAATTATGCAAAGACGCCCTAGAACAATAAGAAATATTGTAATTTTAAAGGATGTCCGGATATGCTCAACAGACTATAATAATGATAATTACGAGAACATTCAAAAATGTCGAAGATTTTACAAATTCTTAATACAAGATGCAGGCAAATAAAATCTATAAATATAATTTAAAACATTTATCTGTTTTGCCAAAAAATACACATTTTTTTGAAAAAAATTTTGTCTTAACAGATTTGAGATGGCGTAATTTTCAAGAGTGTCAAAATGACATTTTTTTTAACTGCAATATTCACAGAATAAGCTACAAATCCCTACCGGATTTACATTGTATTTTTCTCAATGTCCGCCAGTTTATAACAAACAGCAAACAATGTAGGAATATTTACGTAAAGGAACTCCAATATAATTCAAAAATTTCGATAATTTAAGAATTCAATTATGCTAACCCAACTATTTTAAAGTTTACTCCGAAAAAACGTCCCGAATTTTGAAGATTTTTCCGCGACTTACAACAACATCCAGATAATTAGAATTCAAATATGTATTATCGAAGTTTAGTGTTTTCTACAATGAGTGTTCGAATTGACAGCGACTCTGAATCAATCTCTTGAAGAAAAATGAGTTAGATTTTAGACTGTTCTGTTTTTCTTAGTTGATTTAAGAACGTTATTTATTAGAATGTAAAAACGACCTTTAACTTTGATGCAATATTCACATTAATTAACATAAGTGTTCAAACCATTTGCTTTCTTTTTTCTACTGGTCTTCAAGTAGTTAGTTAAATTGGTAGCAAAATTTATGCAAAGAAGCCCTAAAACAATGAGAAATATTGTAATTTTAAAGGATGTCCGGATATGCTCAACAGACTATATTCATGCTAACTACGAAAACCTTCATAAATGACAAAGATTTTACATATTCTTACCACAATATGCAGGCAAATAAAATCTATAAATATAATTCAAAACATTTATCTGTTTTGTCAAAAATTCAATTTTTTGAAAAAAATTTGTCTTAACAGATTTGAGATGGCGTATTTTTCAAGAGTGTCAAAGTGACAATTTTTTAACTGCAATATTCACAGAATAAGCTACAAATCTCTACCGGATTTACATTGAATTTTTCTCAATGTATGATAGTTTATAACAAACAGCAAACACTGCAGGAATATTTACGTAAAGGAACTCCAATAAAATTCAACAATTTCGATAATTTAAGAATTAGATTATGCTAACCCAACAACTTTTAAGTTTACTCCGAAAAACTTCCCGGATTTTGAAGATTTTTCCGCGACTTACTACAACATCTAGATCATTAGAATTCAAATATATATTATCGAAGTTTAGTGTTTTCTACAATGAGTGTTCTCATTGACAGCGAATCAGAATCAAACTCTTGAAGAAAAATGAGGTAGATTCTAGGCTGTTCTGTTTGTCATCGTTGATTTAAGTAGGCTACTTATTAGAATGTAAAAGCGGCCTTTACTTTTGATGCAATATTTACATTAATTAAGATATGTATTAAAACACTTTGCTTTCAGTTTTCTACTGGTCTTCAAGTTGTTAGTTAAATTGGTAGCAAAAAATTATGCAAAGACGCCCAAGAACAATAAGGAATATTGTAATTTTAAAGGATAGGATATGCTAATCAGACTATATTTATGCTAACTACGAAAACCTTCAAAAATGTTGAAGATTTTACAAATTCTTACTCCAATATGCAGGCAAATAAAATCTATAAATATAATTTAAAACATTTTACTGTTTTGCCAAAAATACAATTTTTTGAAAAAAATTTGTCTTAACAGATTTGAGATGGCGTAATTGTCAAGAGTGTCAAAATGACATTTTTTTAACTGCAATATTCACAGAATAAGCTACAAATCGCTAATTGATTTAAATTGTATTTTTCTCAATGTCCGCCAGTTTATAACAAACAGCAAACAAGGTAGGAATATTTACGTAAAGGAACTCCAATATAATTCAACAATTTCGATAATTTAAGAA
Organism: Styela plicata; assembly: GCA_963675895.2. Classification (NCBI taxonomy): domain Eukaryota; kingdom Metazoa; phylum Chordata; class Ascidiacea; order Stolidobranchia; family Styelidae; genus Styela; species Styela plicata. The sequence goes on from OZ023150.1 coordinate 21,443,821, forward strand.
TTTAATTATGCTAACCCAACTATTTTAAAGTTTACTCCGAAAGACGTCCCGAATTTTGAAGATTTTCCCGCGACTTACAACAACATCCAGATCATTAGAATTCAAATATATATTATCGATGTTTAGTGTTTTCTACAATGAGTGTTCTCATTGACAGCGACTCAGAATCAAACTCTTGAAGAAAAATGAGTTAGATTCTAGGCTGTTCTGTTTGTCATCGTTGATTTAAGTAGGCTACTTATTAGAATGTAAAAGAGACCTTTACTTTTGATGCAATATTCACATTAATTAAAATAAGTATTAAAACACTTTGCTTTCAGTTTTCTACTGGTCTTCAAGTAGTTAGTTAAATTGGTAGCAAAAATTTATGCAAGACGCCCTAGAACAATAAGAAATATTGTAATTTTAAAGGATGTCCGGATATGCTCAACACACTATATTCATGCTAACTACGAGAACCTTCAAAAATGACGAAGATTTTACAAATTCTTACCATAATATGTAGGCAAATAAAATCTATAAATACAATTCAAAACATTTATCTGTTTTGCCAAAAATACAATTTTTTGAAAGAAATTCAAGAATGTTTTATTTGTCTTAACAGATTTGAGATAGCGTATAATAAGCTACAACTCCCAACCGGATTTACATTGAATTTTTCTCAATGTCCGCCAGTTTATAACAAACAGCAAACACTGCAGGAATATTTACGTAAAGGAACTCCAACAAAATAAAACAATTTCGATAATTTAAGAATTAGATTATGCTAAACCAACAATTTTTAAGTTTACTCTGAAAACCTTACCGAATTTTGAAGATTTTTCCGCGACTTACTACAACATCCAGATAATTAGAATTCACATATATATATATATTATCGAAGTTTAGAGTTTTCTACAATGAGTGTTCCTATTGACAGCGACTCTCATTCAAACTCTTGAAGGAAAATGAGTTAGATTTTAGACTGTTCTGTTTGTCATCGTTAATTTAAGTAGACTACTTATTAGAATATAAAAGCGACCTTTACTTTTGATGCAATATTTACATTGATTAAGATATATATTAAAACACTTTGCTTTCAGTTTTCTACTGGCCTTCAAGTAGTTAGTTAAATTGCTAGCAAAAAATTATGCAAAGACGCCCTAGAACATTAAGGAATATTGTAGTTTTAAAGGATAGGATATGCTAATCAGACTATATTTATGCTAACTACGACAACCTTCAAAAATGTCGAAGATTTTACAAATTCTTACCACAATATGCAGGCAAATAAAATCTATAAATATAATTCAAAAAATTTATCTGTTTTGCCAAAAATAAAAATTTTTGAAAAAAATCCAAAGAATGTTTTATTTGTCTTAACAGATTTGAGATAGCGTATTTTTCAAGATTGATAAAGTGATAATTTTTGTAACTGCAATATTGACAGAATAAGCAATAACTCTCAACCGGATTTACATTGAATTTGCCTCAATTTTCGCCAGCTTATAACAATCAGCAAACATTGTAGAAATATTGACGTATAGGACCTCGAACAAAATTCAACGATTTAGATAATTTAAGATTTAGATTATGCTAACCCAACTATTTTTAAGTTTCCTCCGAAAACCTTCCCGAATTTTGAAGATTTTTCCGCGACTTACTACAACATCCAGATAATTAGAATTTAAATATATATTATCGAAGTTTAGTGTTTTCTAAAATAAGTGTTCTTATTGACAGCGACTCTGAATCAAACTCTTGAAGAAAAATGAGTTAGATTTTAGACTGTTCTATTTTTCATAGTTGATATAAGTACGCTACTTATTAGAATGTAAAAGCGACCTTTACCTTTGATGCAATATTCACATTAATTAAGATAAGTGTTCAAACCATTTGTTTTTTTTTCTACTGGTCTTCAAGTAGTTAGTTAAATTGGTAGCAAAATTTATGCAAAGACGCCCTAGAACAATAAGAAACATTGTAATTTTAAAGTATGTCCGGACATGCTCAACAGACTGTATTCATGCTAACTACGAAAACCTTCATAAATGACGAAGATTTTACATATTCTTACCACAAAAAGCAGGCAAATAAAATCTATAAATATAATTCAAAACATTTATCTGTTTTGTCAAAAATACAATTTTGATAAAAAAATTTTTCTTAACAGATTTGAGATGGCGTATTTTTCAAGAGTGTCAAAGTGACAATTTTTTTAACTGCAATATTCACAGATTAAGCTACAAATCGCTACCGGATTTACATTGAATTTTTCTCAATGTATGCCAGTTTATAACAAACAGCAAACACTGTATGAATATTAACGTAAAGGAACTCTAACAAAATTCAACGATTTCGTTAATTTAAGAATCAGATTATGCTAACCCAACTATTTTTAAGTTTACTTCGAAAACCTCCCCGAATTTTGAAGATTTTTCCGCGACTTTCAGTAACATTCAGATAATTAGAATTCAAATATATATTATCGAAGTTTAGTGTTTTCTACAATGAGTGTTCTTATTGACAGCGACTCTTTATCAAACTCTTGAAGGAAAATGAGTTAGATTTCAGACTGTTCATTTTGTCATCGTTGATTCAAGTAGGCTGCTTATTAGAATGTAAAAGAGACCTTTACTTTTGATGCAGTATTCACATTAATAAAGATTAGTGTTCAAACCATTTGCTTTCTTTTTTCTACTGGTCTTCAAGTAGTTAGTTAAATTGGTAGCAAAATTTATGCAAAGACACCTTAGAACAATAAGGAATATTGTAATTTTAAAGGATGACCGGATATGCTCAACAGACTATATTCATGCTAACTACGAAAACCTTCATAAATGACGAAGATTTTATATATTCTTACCACAATATGCAGGCAAATAAAATCTATAAATATAATTCAAAACATTTATCTGTTTTGTCAAAAATACAATTTTTTGAAAAAATTTGTCTTAACAGATTTGAGATGGCGTATTTTTCAAGAGTGTCAAAGTGACAATTTTTTTAACTGCAATATTCAAGGAATAAGCTACAAATCCCTACCGGATTCACAATGTATTTTTCTCAATGTCCGCCAGTTTGTAACAAACAGCAAACACTGTAGGAATATTTTCGTAAAGGAACTCCAATAAAATTCAACAATTTCGATAATTTAAGAATTAGATTATGCTAACCCAACTATTTTTAGGTTTACTCCGAAAAACTTCCCGAATTTTGAAGATTTTTCCGCGACTTACTACAACATCTAGATCATTAGAATTCAAGTATATATTATCGAAGTTTAGTGTTTTCTACAATGAGTGTTCTTATTGACAGCGACTCAGAATCAAACTCTTGAAAAAATGTGTTAGATTCTAGGCTGTTCTGTTTGTCATCGTTGATTTAAGTAGGCTACTTATTAGAATGTAAAAGAGACCTTTACTTTTGATGCTATATTCACATTAATTAAGATATGTATTATATCACTTTGCTTTCAGTTTTCTACTGGTCTTCAAGTAGTTATTTAAATTGGTAGCAAAAAATTATGCAAAGACGCCCTAGAACAATGAGGAATATTTTAATTTTAAAGGATAGGATATGCTAATCAGACTATATTCATGCTAACTACGAGAACCTTCAAAACTGACGAAGAATTTACAAATTCTTACCACAATATGCAGGCAAATAAAATCTATAAATACAATTCAAACAATTTATCTGTTTTGCAAAAAATACAATTTTTTGAAAAAAATCCAAGAATGTTTTATTTGTCATAACAGATTTGAGATAGCGTATAATAAGCTACAACTCCCAACCGGATTTACATTGAATTTTTATTAATGTCTGCCAGTTTATAACATACAGCAAACACCGTAGGAGTATTTACGTAAAGGAACTCCAACTAAATTAAACAATTTCGATAATTTAAGATTTAGATTATGCTAAACCAACTATTTTTAAGTTTAATCCGAAAACCTTCCCGAATTTTGAAGATTTTTCCGCGACTTACTACAACATCCAGATAATTAGAATTCACATATATATATATATTATCGAAGTTTATTGTTTTCTACAATGAGTGTTCTTATTGACAGCGACTCTGAATCAAATTCTTGAAGGAAAATGAGTTAGATTTTAGACTGTTCTGTTTGTCCTTGTTAATTTAAGTAGGCTACTTATTAGAATGAAAAATCGACCTTTACTTTTGATGAAATATTTACATTAATTAAGATATGTATTAAAACAATTTGCTTTCAGTTTTCTACTGGTCTTCGAGTAGTTAGTTAAATTGCTAGCAAAAAATTATGCAAAGACGCCCTAGAACAATAAGGAATATTGTAATTTTAAAGAATAGGATATGCTAATCGGACGTTATTTATGCTAACTACGAAAACCTTCAAAAATGTCGAAGATTTTACAAATTCTTACCACAATATGCAGGCAAATGAAATCTATAAATATAATTTAAAGCATTTATCTGCTTTGCCAAAAATACAATATTTTGAAAAAAATTTGTCTTAACAGATTTGAGATGGCGTATTTTTAAAAAGTGTCAAAGTGACAATTTGTTTAACTGCAATATTCACAGAATAAGCTACAAATTCCTACCGGATTTACATTGTATTTTTCCCAATGTCCGCCAGCTTATAACAAACAGCAAACACTGTAGGAATATTTACGTAAAGGAACTCCAATAAAATTCAATAATTTCGATAATTTAAGAATTAGATTATGCTAACCCAACCATTTTTAGGTTTCCTCCGAAAACCTTCCGAATTTTGAAGATTTTTCCGCGACTTACTACAACATCCAGATAATTAGAATTCACATATATATTATCGAAGTTTAATTTTTTCTACAATGAGTGTTCTTATTGACAGAGATTCTGAATCAAACTCTTGAAGAAAAATGAGTTAGATTTTAGATTGTTCTGTTTTTCTTAGTTGATTTATGTAAGCTGCTTATTAGAATGTAAAAGAGACCTTTACTTTTGATGCAGTATTCACATTAATAAAGATAAGTGTTCAAACCATTTGCTTTCTTTTTTCTACTGGTCTTCAAGTATTTAGTTAAAATGGTAGCAAAATTTATGCAAAGACACCCTAGAACAATAAGGAATATTGTAATTTTAAAGGATGTCCAGATATGCTCAACAGACTATATTCATGCTAACTACGAAAACCTTCATAAATGACGAAGATTTTACATATTCTTAGCACAATATGCAGGCAAATAAAATCTATAAATATAAATCAAAACATTTATCTGTTTTGTCAAAAATACAATTTTTTGAAAGAAATTGTCTTAACAGATTTGAGATGGCGTATTTTTCAAGATTGTCAAAGTGACAATTTGTTTAACTGCAATATTCACAGAATAAGCTACAAATTCCTACCGGATTTACATTGTATTTTTCCCAATGTCCGCCAGCTTATAACAAACAGCAAACACTGTAGGAATATTTACGTAAAGGAACTCCAATAAAATTCAATAATTTCGATAATTTAAGAATTAGATTATGCTAACCCAACTATTTTAAAGTTTACTCCGAAAAACTTGCCGAATTTTGAAGATTTTTCCGCGACTAACCACAACATCCAGATCATTAGAATTCAAATATATATTATCGAAGTTTAGTGTTTTCTACAATGAGTGTTCTTATTGACAGCGACTCTGAATCAAACTCTTGAAGAAAAATGAGTTAAATTTTAGACTGTTCTGTTTTTCTTAGTTGATTTAAGTTCGCTAATTTTTAGAATGTAAAAGCGACCTTTAACTTTGATGCAATATTCACGTTAATTAAGATAAGTATTAAAACACCTTGCTTTCAGTTTTCTACTGGTCTTCAAGTAATTAGTTAAATTGGTAGCAAAATTTATGCAAAGACGCCCTCGAACAATAAGAGATATTGTAATTTTAAAGGATGTCCGGATATGCTCAAAAGACTATATTCATGCTAACTACGAGAACCTTCAAAAATGACGAAGATTTAACATATTCTTACCACAATATGCAGGCAAATAAAATCTATAAATATAATTCAAAACATTTATCTGTTTTGTGAAAATACAATTTTTTGAAGAAAAATTTGTCTTAACAGTTTTGAGATGGCGCATTTTTCAAGTTTGTCAAGGTGACAATTTTTTTAACTGCAATATTCACAGAATAAGCTCCAACTCCCAACCGGATTTACATTGAATTTTTCTCAATATCCGCCAGTTTATAACAATAAGCAAACACTGTAGGAATATTTACGTAAAGGAACTCCAACAAAATTAAACATTTTCGATAATTTAAGAATTAGATTGTGTTAACCCAACAATTTTTAAGTTCACTCCGAAAACCTTCCCGAATTTTGAAGATTTTTCCGCGACTTACTACAACATCCAGATAATTAGTATTCACATATATATATTATCGAAGTTTAGTGTTTTCTAAAATGAGTGTTCTTATTGACAGCGAATCCGAATCAAACTCTTGAAGGAAAATGAGTTAGATTTTAGACTGTTCTGTTAGTCTTAGTAGATTTAAGTAGGCTACTTATTAGAATGTAAAAGAAACCTTTACTTTTGAGGCAATATTCACATTAATTAAGAAAAGTATTAAAACACTTTGGTTTCAATTTTCTACTGGTCTTCAAGTAGTTAGTTAAATTAGTAGCAAAATTTATGGAAAGACGCCCTCGAACAATAAGAAATTTAGTAATTTTAAGGGATGTCTGGATATGCTCAACAGACTATATTCAAGCTAACTACGAGAACCTTCAAAAATGACGAAGATTTTACAAATTTTTACCACAATATGCAGGCAAATAAAATCTATAAATACAATTCAAAACATTTATCTGTTTTGCCAAAAATATAATTTTTTGAAAAAAATACAAGAATGTTTTATTTGTCTTAACAGATTTGAGATAGCGTATTTTTCACGAGTGGTAAAGTGACATTTTTTAACTGCAATATTCACAGAATAAGCTACAACTTCCAACCGGATTTACATTAAATTTTTCTCAATGTCCGCCAGTTCATAACAATCAGCAAACACTGTAGGAACATTTACGTAAAGGAACTCCAACAAAATTCAACAATTTCGATAATTTAAGAATTAGATTATAATAACCCAACTATTTTTAAGTTTACTCCGAAAACCTTCCCGAATTTTGAAGATTTTTCCGGGACTTACAACAACATCCAGATAATTAGAATTCAAATATATATTATCGAAGTTTAGTGTTTTCTACAATGAGTGTTCTTATTGAAAGCGACTCTGAATCAAACTCTTGAAAGAAAATGAGTTAGATTTTAGACAGTTCTGTTTGTCATCGTTGATTTAAGTAGGCTACTTATTAGAATGTAAAAGAGACCTTTACTTTTGATGCAATATTCACATTAATTAAGATAAGTATTAAAACATTTTGCTTTCAGTTTTCTACTGGTCTTCAAGTAGATGGTTAAATTGGTAGGAAAATTTAGGCAAAGACGCCCTAGAACAATTGGGAATATTGTAATTTTAAAGGATAGGATATGCTCATCAGACTATATTTATACTAACTACGAAAACCTTTAAAAATGTTGAAGATTTTACAAATTCTTACCACAATATGCAGGCAAATGATATCTATAAATATAATTCAATACATTTATCTGTTTTTCAAAAAATACAATTTTTTGAAAAAAATCCAAGAATGTTTTATTTGTCTTAACAGATTCGAGATAGCGTATTTTTCAAAAGTGTGAAAGTGACAATTGTTGCAACTGCAATAATCACAGAATAAGCAAAATCTCCCAACCAGATTTACATTGAATTTTTCTCAATGTCCGCCAGTTTATAACAATCAGCAAAAATTGTAGGAATATTGACTTATAGGAAGGAACTCTAACAAAATTCAACAATTTCTATAATTTAAGACTTAGATTATGATAACCCAACTCTTTTAAAGTTTCCTCCAAAATCCTCCCCGAATTTTGAAGATTTTTCCGCGACTTACTACAACATCCAGATAATTAGAATTCAAATATATATTATCGAAGTTTAGTGTTTTCTACAATGAGTGTTCTTATCGACAGCGACTCTGAATCAAACTCTTGAAAGAAAATGAGTTAGATTTTAGACAGTTCTGTTTGTCATCGTTGATTTAAGTAGGCTACTTATTAGAATGTAAAAGAGACTTTTACTTTTGATGCAATATTCACATTAATTAAGATAAGTATTAAAACACTTTGCTTTCAATTTTCTACTGGCCTTAAAGTAGTTAGTTAAATTGTTAGAAAAAATTTATGCAAAGACGCCCTAGAACAATAGGGAATATTGTAATTTTAAAGGATATGATATGCTCATCAGACTATATTTATGTTAACTACGAGAACCTTCAAAAATGACGAAGATTTTACAAATTCTTACCACAATATGCAAGCAAATAAAAACTATAAATAAAATTCAAAACATTTATCTGTTTTGCCAAAAATACAATTTTTTGAAAAAAATCCAAGAATGTTTTATTTGTCTTAACAGATTTGAGTTAGCGTATTTTTCTAGAGTGTTAAAGGGACATTTTTTAACGGCAATATTCACAGAATAAGCTACAACTTCCAACCGGATTTGCATTGAATTTTTCTCAATGTCCGTCAGTTTATGACAAACAGCAAACACTGTAGGAATATTTACGTAAAGGAACTCCAACAAAATTAAACAATTTCGATAATTTAAGAATTAGATTATGCTAACATAACAATTTTTAAGTTTACTCCGAAAACCTTCCCGAATTTTGAAGATTTTTCCGCGACTTACTGCAACATCCAGATAATTAGAATTCACATATATATATTTTCGAAGTTTAGTGTTTTCTACAATGAGTGTTCTTATTGACAGCGACTCTGAATCAAACTCTTGAAGGAAAATGAGTTAGATTTTAAACTGTTCTGTTTGTCTTAGTTGATTTAAGAAAGCTACTTATTAGAATGTAAAAAAGACCTCTACTTTTGATGCAATATTCACATTAATTAAGATAAGAATTAAAACCCCTTGCTTTAAGTTTTCTACTGGTCTTCAAGTAGTTAGTTAAATTGGTAGCAAAATTTATGCAAAGACGCTCTAGAACAATAAGAAATATTGTAATTTTAAAGGATGTCCGGATATGCTCAACAAACTATATTCATGCTAACTACGGAAACCTTCAAAAATGACGAAGATTTTACATATTCTTACCACAATATGCAGGCAAATAACATCTATAAATAAAATTCAAAACATTTATCTGTTTTGTCAAAAATACAATTTTTGAAAAAAAAAATCCAAGAATGTTATATTTGTCTTAACAGATTTGAGATGGCGTATTTTTCAAGAGTGTCAAAGTGACAATTTTTTAACTGCAATATTCACAGAATGAGCTTCAAATCCCTACCGAATTTGCATTGAATTTTTCTCAATGTCCGTCAGTTTATGACAAACAGCAAACACTGTAGGAATATTTACGTAAAGGAACTCCAACAAAATTAAACAATTTCGATAATTTAAGAATTAGATTATGCTAACATAACAATTTTTAAGTTTACTCCGAAAACCTTCCCGAATTTTGAAGATTTTTCCTCGACTTACTACAACATCCAGATAATTAGATTTTACATATATCAATATTATCGAAGTTCAGTGTTTTCTACAATGAGTGTTCTTATTGAAAGCGACTCTGAATCAACTCTTGAAGGAAAATGAGTTAGATTTTACACTTTTCTGTTCGTCATCGTTAATTTAAGAAGGCTACTTATTAAAATGTAAAAGCGACCTTTACTTTTGATGCAATATTTACTTTAATTAAGATAAGTATTTAAACCCTTTGCTTTCTGTTTTCTACTGGTCTTCAAGTAGTTAGTTAAATTGGTAGAAAAAATTTATGCAAATACGGCCTAGAACAATAAGGAATATTGTAATTTTAAAGGATAGGATATGCTCATCAGACAATATTTATGCTAACTACGAAAACCTTCAAAAATGTCGAGGATTTTACAAATTCTTGCCACAATATGCAGGCAAATAAAATCTATAAATATAATTTAAAACATTTATCTGATTTGCCAAAAATACAATTTTTTGAAAAAAATCCAAGAATCTTTTATTTGTCTTAACAGATTTGAGATGGCGTATTTTTCAAGAGTGTCAAAGTGACAATTTTTTAACTGCAATATTCACAGAATGAGCTTCAAATCCCTACCGAATTTGCATTGAATTTTTTCTCAATGTCCGTCAGTTTATGACAAAACAGCAAACACTGTAGAATATTTTACGTAAAGGAACTCCAAACAAAATTAAACAATTTCGATAATTTAAGAATTAGATTATGCTAACATAACAAATTTTTAAGTTTACTCCGAAAACCTTCCCGAATTTTGAAGATTTTTCCTCGACTTACTACAACATCCAGATAATTAGATTTTACATATATCAATATTATCGAAGTTTAGTGTTTTCTACAATGAGTGTTCTTATTGACAGCGACTCTGAATCAAACTCTTGAAGGAAAATTAGTTAGATTTTAGACTGTTCTATTTGTAATCGTTAATTTAAGTAGGCTACTTATTAGAATGTAAAAGCGAACTTTAATTTTGATGCAATTTTTACATTAATTAAGATATGTATTAAAACACTTAGCTTTTAGTTTTCTACTGGTCTTCTAATAGTTAATTAAATTGGTGGAAAAAATTTAAGCAAAGACGCCCTAGAACAATAAGGAATATTTTAATTTAAAAGAATAGGATATGCTCATCCGACTATATTTACGCTAACTACGAAAACCGTCAAAAATGTCGAAGATTTTACAAATTCTTACCACAATATGCAAGCAAATAAAATCTATAAATATAATTTAAAACATTTATCAGTTTTGCAAAAATACAATTTTTTGCAAAAAAATCCAAGAATGTTTTATTTGTTTTAACAGATTTGAGATAGCGTATTTTTCAAGATCTATAAAGTGACAATTTTTGTATCTGCAATATTCAAAGAATAAGCAATAATTCTCAACCGGATTTACATTGAATTTTACTCAATTTTCACCAGTTTATAACAATCAGCAATCACTGTAGGAATATTGAAGTTTGGGAACTCTAACAAAATTCAACAATTTCGATAATTTAAGAATTAGATTTTGCTAACCCAAGTAATTTTATTTTTAAGTTTCCTCCGAAAACCTTCCCAAATTTTAATAATTTTTCCGCGACTTACTACAACATCCAGATAATTAGAATTCAAATATATATTATCGAAGTTTAGTGTTTTCTACAATGAGTGTTCTTATTGACAGCGACTCTGAATCAATCTCTTGAAGAAAAATGAGTTAGATTTTAGACTGTTCTGTTTGTCTTAGTTGATTTAAGTAGGCTACTTATTAGAAAATGAAAGCGACATTTACCTTTGATGCAATATTCACATTAATTAAGATAAGTATTAAAAACCTTTGCTTTCTGTTTTCTACTGGTCTTCAAGTAGTTATTTAAATTGGTAGCAAAATTTTTGCAAAGACGCCCTAGAACAATAAGACATATTGAAATATTAAAGGATGTCCGGATATGCTCAACAGACTATATTCATGCTAACTACGAAAACCCCCAAAATGACGAAGATTTTACAAATTCTTACCACAATATGCAGGCAAATAAAATCTATAAATACAATTCAAAACATTTATCCGTTTTGCCAAAAATACACATTTTTGAAAAAAATCCAAGAATGTATTATTTGTCTTAACAGATTTGAGATAGCGTATTTTTCAACAGTGTCAAAGTGACAATTTTTTTAATTGCAATATTCACAGAATGAGCTACAACTACCTACCGAATTTACATTAAATTTTTCTCAATGTCCGCCAGTTTATAACAAACAGAAAACACAGTAGGAATATTTACCTTAAGGAACTCCAACAAAATTAAACAATTTCGAAAATTTAAGAATTAGATTATGCTAACCCAACAATTTTTAAGTTTACTACGAAAACCTTCCGGAATTTTAAAGATTTTTCCGCGACTTACTACAACATCCAGATAATTAGAATTCACATATATATATTTTCGAAGTTTAGTGTTTTCTACAATGAGTGTTCTTATTGACAGCTACTCTGAATCAAACTCTTGAAGGAAAATTAGTTAGATTTTAGACTGTTCTGTTTGTCATCGTTAATTTTAGTAGGCTACTTATTAGAATGTAAAAGCGACTTTACTTTTGATGCAATATTTACATTAATTAAGATATGTATTAAAACACTTTGCTTTCAGATTTCTACTGGTCTTCAAGTAGTTAGTTAAATTGGTGGAAAAAATTTAAGCAAAGACACCCTATAACAATAAGAAATATTGTAATTTTAAAGATGTCCAGATATGCTCAACAGACTATATTCATGCTAACTACGAAAAGCTTCAAAAATGACGAAGATTTTACATATTCTTACCAAAATATGCAAGCAAATAAAATCTATAAATATAATTCAAAACATTTATCAGTTTTGTCAAAAATACCATTTTTTGAAAAAAATTCAAAAATGTTTTACTTGTCTCAAGAGACTTGAGATAGCCTATTTTTAAAGATTTATAAAGTGACAATATTTGTAACAGCAATATTCACAGAATAAGCAGTAACTCTCAACCGGGTTTACATTGAATTTTTCTCAATGTGAGCCAGTTTATAACAATCAGCAAACACTGTAGGAATATTGACGTATGGGAACTCTAACAAAATTCAAAAATTTCGATAATTTAGGATTTAAATTATGCTAACCCAACTATTTTTAAGTTTCCTCCGAAAACCTTCCCGAATTTTTAAAATTTTTCCGCGACTTACTACAACATCCAGATAATTAGAATTCAAATATATATTAACGAAGTTTAGTGTTTTCTACAATGAGTGTTCTTATTGACAGCGACTCTGAATCAATCTCTTGAAGAAAAATGAGTTAGATTTTAGACTGTTCTGTTTGTCTTAGTTGATTTAAGTAGGCTACTTATTAGAATATGAAAGCGACATTTACCTTTGATGCAATATTCACATTAATTAAGATAAGTATTAAAAACCTTTGCTTTCTGTTTTCTACTGGTCTTCAAGTAGTTAGTTAAATTGGTAGCAAAATTTATGCAAAGACGCCCCAGAACAATAAGACATATTGAAATATTAAAGGATGTCCGGATATGCTCAACAGACTATATTCATGCTAACTACGAAAACCTTCAAAAATGACGAGGATTTAACAAATTCTTACCACAATATGCAGGCAAATTAAATCTATAAATACTGTTCAAAACATTTATCCGTTTTGCCAAAAATATAATTTTTTGTAAAAAATTCAAGATTATTTTTTTTTGCCTTAACAGATTTGAGATAGCGTATTTTTCAAGAGTGTCAAAGTGACAATTTTTTTTAACTGCAATATTCACAGAATAAGCTTCAAATCACTACCGGATTTACATTGAATTTTTCTCGATGTCCTCCAGTTTATAACAAACAGCAAACACTGTAGGAATATTTACGTAAAGGAACTCTAACAAAATTCAAAAATTTCGATAATTTAAGAATTAGATTATGCTAACCCAACTATTTTTAAGTTTTCTCCGAAAACCTTCCCGAATTTTGAAGATTTTTCCCCGTAAATGAGTGTTCTTATTGACTTCGACTCTGAATCAAACTCTTGAAGGAAAATGAGTTGGATTTTAGACTGTTCTGTTTGTCTTAGCTAATTTAAGTAAGATACTTATTAGAATGTGAAAGCGACCTTTACCTTTGATGCAATATTCACATTAATTAGGATAAGTATTTAAACCCTTTGCTTTCTGTTTTCTACTGGTCTTCAAGTAGTTAGTTATATTGGTAGCAAAATTTTTGCAAAGACGCCCTAGAACAAAAAGGAATATTGTAATTTTAAAGGATAGGATATGCTCATCAGAATATATTTATGCTAACTACGAAAACCTTCAAAAATGTCAAAGATTTTACAAATTCTTACCACAATATGCAGGCAAATAAAATCTATAAATACAATTCAAAACATTTATCTGTTTTGCCAAAAATACAATTTTTTGAAATAAATCCAAGAATGTATTATTTGTCTTAACAGATTTGAGATAGCGTATTATTCAACAGTGTCAAAGTGACAATTTTTTTAATTGCAATATTCACAGAATGAGCTACAACTCCCTACCGAATTTACATTAAATTTTTCTCAATGTCCGCCAGTTTATAACAAACAGAAAACACAGTAGGAATATTTACGTAAAGGAACTCCAACAAAATTCAACAATTTCAATAATTTAAGAATAAGATTATGCTAACCCAACTATTTTTAAGTTTACTCCGAATAGCTTCCCGAATTTTGAAAATTTTTCCGCGACTTAGTACAAAATCCAGATAATTAGAATTCACATATATTTTTATAGAAGTTTAGTGTTTTCTACAATGAGTGTTCTAATTGACAACGACTCTGAATCAAACTCTTGAAGGAAAATTAGTTAGATTTTAGACTGTTCTGTTTGTCATCGTTAATTTAAGTAGGCTACTCATTAGAATGTAAAAGCGACTTTACTTTTGATGCAATATTTACATTAATTAAGATATGTATTAAAACACTTTGCTTTCAGATTTCTACTGGTCTTCAAGTAGTTAGTTAAATTGGTGGAAAAAATTTAAGCAAAGACACCCTATAACAATAAGAAATATTGTAATTTTAAAGATGTCCGGATATGCTCAACAGACTATATTCATGCTAACTACGAAAACCTTCAAAAATGACGAAGATTTTACATATCCTTACCAAAATATGCAAGCAAATAAAATCTATAAATACAATTCAAAACATTTATCAGTTTTGTCGAAAATACCATTTTTTGAAAAAAAATTCAAGAATGTTTTATTTGTCTTAACAGACTTGAGATAGCGTATTTTTTAAAGATTTATAAAGTGACAATATTTGTAACAGCAATATTTCACAGAAAAAAAAGCAATAACTCTCAACCGGGTTTACATTGAATTTTTCTCAATGTGAGCCAGTTTATAACAATCAGCAAACACTGTAGGAATATTGACTTATGGGAACTCTAACAAAATTCCAAAATTTCGATAATTTAAGATTTAAATTATGCTAACCCAACTATTTTTAAGTTTCCTCCGAAAACCTTCCCGAATTTTTAAAATTTTTCCGCGACTTACTACAACATCCAGATAATTAGAATTCAAATATATATTAACGAAGTTTAGTGTTTTCTACAATGAGTGTTCTTATTGGCAGCGACTCTAAATCCATCTCTTTAAGAAAAATGAGTTATATTTTAGACTCTTCTGTTTGTCTTAGTCGATTTAAGTAGGTTACTTGTTAGAATGTAAAAGCGACTTTTACCTTTGATGCAATATTCACATTAATTAAGATAAGTATTAAAACCCTTTGCTTTCTGTTTTCAACTGGTCTTCAAGTAGTTATTTAAATTGGTAGCAAAGTTTAATCAAAGACGCCCTAGAACAATAAGAAATATTGTAATTTTAAAGGATGTCCGGATATGCTCAACAGACTATATTCATGCCAACTACGAGAACCTTCAAAAATGACAAAGATTTTACAAATTCTTACCACAATATGCAGGCAAACAAAATCTATAAATATAATTCAAAACATTTATCTGTTTTGCCAAAAATACAATTTTTTGAAAAAAACTCCATGAATGTTTTATTTGTCTTAACAGATTTGAGATAGCGTATTTTTCAAGAGTGTTGAAGTGACAATTTTTTAACTGCAATATTCACAGAATAAGCTAGAACTCCCAACCGGACTTACATTGAATTTTTCTCAATGTCCGCCAGTTTTTAACAAACAGCAAACACTGTAGGAATATTTACGTAAAGGAACTCTAACAGAATTCAACAATTTCGATAATTTAAGAATTAGATTATGCTAACCCAACTATTTTTAATTTTATTCCGAAAACCTTCCCGAATTTTGAAGATTTTTTTGCGACTTACTATAACATCCAGATAAATAGAATTCACATATATATTATTGAAGTTTAGTGTTTTTTACAATGAGTGTTTTTATTGACAGCGACTCTTAATCAAACTCTTGAAGGAAAATGAGTTCAATTTTAGACTGTTCTGTTTGTCTTAGTTTTTTTAAGTATGATACTTATTAGAATGTAAAAGCGACCTTTACCTTTGATGCAATATTCACATTAATTAAGATAAGTATTTAAACCCTTTGCTTTCTGTTTTCTACTGGACTTCAAGTAGTTAGTTAAATTGGTAGCAAAATTTATGCAGAGACGCCCTAGAACAATAAGGAATATTGTAATTTTAAAGGATAGGATATGCTCATCAGAATATATTTAGGCTAAGTACGAAAACCTTCAAAAATGTCAAAGATTTTACAAATTCTTAACACAATATGCAGGCAAATAAAATCTATAAATACAATTCAAAACATTTATCTGTTTTGCCAAAAATACAATTTTTTTGAAAAAAATTCAAGAATGTTTTATTTGTCTTAACATATTTGAAATAGCGTATTTTTCAAGAGTGTAAAAGTGACAATTTTTGTAACTGCAATATTCACAGAATAAGCTATTACTCCCAACCGGTTTTACATCGAATTTTTCTCAATGTCCGCCAGTTTATAACAAACAGCAAACACTGTAGGAATATTTACGTAAAGGAACTCCAACAAAGTTCAACAATTTCAATGATTTAAGAATTAGATTATGCTAACCCCAACTATTTTTAAGTTTACTCCGAAAACCTTCCCGAATTTTGAAAATTTTTCCACGACTTAGTACAACATCCAGATAATTAGAATTCACATATATTTTATAGAAGTTTAGTGTTTTCTACAATGAGTGTTCTTATTGACAACGACTCTGTATCAAAGTATTCGAGAAAAATGTGTTAGATTTTAGACTGTTCTGTTTGTCTTACTCGATTTTCACTAGGCTACTTTTTAGAATGTAAAATCGACCTTTACTTTTGATGCAATCTTCAGATTGATCAAAATAAATATTAATACAGTTTGCTTTCAGTTTCCTACTGGTCTTCAAATATTTCGTTAAATTGGTTTGTGCAAAGTCACACTTGAACAATAAGAAATATTGTAATTTTAAAGGATAGGATATGCTCATATTACTATTTTCAAGCTAACTACGAAATCCTTCAAAAATGTCGAAGATTCTACATATTCTTACCACAATATGCAGGCAAATAAAATCTGAAAATATTATTTAAAACATTTGTCTGTTTTGCCAAGAATACAATTTTTTGAAAACAATCCAAGAATGTTTTATTTGTCTTAATAGATTTTAGATAGCGTATTTTTCAAGAGTGTTAAAGTGACAATTTTTGTAACTGCAATATTCACAGAATAAGCAATAACTCCCAACCGAATTTACATTGAATTTTTCTCAATGTTCGACAGTTTAAAACAAACAGCAAACACTGTAGGAATATTTACGTAAAGGAACTCCAACAAAATTTTCAACAATTTCGATAATTTAAGAATTAGATTATGCAAACCCAACTATTCTTAAGTTTCCGACGAAAACCTTCCCGAATTTTGAAGATTTTACCGCGACTTACTACAACATCCAGATAATTGAAATTCACATATATATTATGGAAGTTTCGTGTTTTCTACAATGAGTGTTCTTATTGACAGCGACTCTGAATCAAACTCTTGAAGAAAAATTAGTTATATTTTAGACTGTTCTTTTTGTATTAGTCGATTTAAGTAGGTTACTTGTTAGAATGTGAAAGCGACTTTTACCTTTGATGCAATATTCACATTAATTAAGATAAGTATAAAAACCCTTTGCTTTCTGTTTTTAACTGGTCTTCAAGTAGTTTGTTAAATTGGTAGCAAAGTTTAATCAAAGACGCCCTAGAACAATAAGAAATATTGTAATTTTAAAGGATGTCCGGATATGCTCAACAGACTATATTCATGCTAACTACGGGAACCTTCAAAAATGACAAAGATTTTACAAATTCTTACCACAATATGCAGGCAAATAAAATCTATAAATATAATTCAAAACATTTATCTGTTTTGCCAAAAATACAATTTTTTGAAAAAACTCCATGAATGTTTTATTCTTTCTTAACAGATTTGAGATAGCGTATTTTTCAAGAGTGTTGAAGTGACAATTTTTTAACTGCAATATTCACAGAATAAGCTATAACTCCCAACCGGACTTACATTGAATTTTTCTCAATGTCCGCCAGTTTTTAACAAACAGCAAACACTGTAGGAATATTTTCGTAAAGGAACTCTAACAAAATTCAACAATTTCGATAATTTAAGAATTAGATTATGCTAACCCAACTATTTTTAATTTTATTCCGAAAACCTTCCCGAATTTTGAAGATTTTTTTGCGACTTACTACAACATCCAGATAAATAGAATTCACATATATATTATTGAAGTTTAGTGTTTTCTACAATGAGTGTTTTTATTGACAGCGACTCTTAATCAAACTCTTGAAGGAAAATGAGTTCAATTTTTGACTGTTCTGTTTGTCTTAGTTTTTTTTAAGTATGATACTTATTAGAATGTAAAAGCGACCTTTACCTTTGATGCAATATTCACATTAATTAAGATAAGTATTTAAACCCTTTGCTTTCTGTTTTCTACTGGTCTTCAAGTAGTTAGTTAAATTGGTAGCAAAATTTATGCAGAGACTCCCTAGAACAATAAGGAATATTGTAATTTTAAAGGATAGGATATGCTCATCAGAATATATTTATGCTAAGTACGAAAACCTTCAAAAATGTCAAAGATTTTACAAATTCTTAACACAATATGCAGGCAAATAAAATCTATAAATACAATTCAAAACATTTATCTGTTTTGCCAAAAATACAATTTTTGTGAAAAAAATTCAAGAATGTTTTATTTGTCTTAACATATTTGAAATAGCGTATTTTTCAAGAGTGTAAAAGTGACAATTTTTGTTACTGCAATATTCACAGAATAAGCTATTACTCCCAACCGGTTTTACATCGAATTTTTCTCAATGTCCGCCAGTTTATAACAAACAGCAAACACTGTAGGAAGATTTACGTAAAGGAACTCCAACAAAGTTCAACAATTTCAATGATTTAAGAATTAGATTATGCTAACCCAACTATTTTTAAGTTTACTCCGAAAACCTTCCCGAATTTTGAAAATTTTTCCACGACTTAGTACAACATCCAGATAATTAGAATTCACATATATTTTATAGAAGTTTAGTGTTTTCTACAATGAGTGTTCTTATTGACAACGACTCTGTATCAAAGTATTCGAGAAAAATGTGTTAGATTTTAGACTGTTCTGTTTGTCTTACTCGATTTTCACTAGGCTACTTTTTAGAATGTAAAATCGACCTTTACTTTTGATGCAATCTTCAGATTGATCAAAAAAAATATTAATACAGTTTGCTTTCAGTTTCCTACTGGTCTTCAAATATTTCGTTAAATTGGTTTGTGCAAAGTCACACTTGAACAATAAGAAATATTGTAATTTTAAAGGATAGGATATGCTCATATTACTATTTTCAAGCTAACTACGAAATCCTTCAAAAATGTCGAAGATTCTACATATTCTTACCACAATATGCAGGCAAATAAAATCTGTAAATATTATTTAAAACATTTGTCTGTTTTGCCAAAAATACAATTTTTTGAAAACAATCCAAGAATGTTTTATTTGTCTTAATAGATTTTAGATAGCGTATTTTTCAAGAGTGTTAAAGTGACAATTTTTGTAACTGCAATATTCACAGAATAAGCAATTACTCCCAACCGAATTTACATTGAATTTTTCTCAATGTTCGACAGTTTAAAACAAACAGCAAACACTGTAGAAATATTTACGTAAAGGAACTCCAACAAAATTCAACAATTTCGATAATTTAAGAATTAGATTATGCAAACCCAACTATTCTTAAGTTTCCGACGAAAACCTTCCCGAATTTTGAAGATTTTACCGCGACTTACTACAACATCCAGATAATTGAAATTCACATATATATTATGGAAGTTTCGTGTTTTCTACAATGAGTGTTCTTATTGACAGCGACTCTGAATCAAACTCTTGAAGAAAAATTAGTTATATTTTAGACTGTTCTTTTTGTCTTAGTCGATTTAAGTAGGTTACTTGTTAGAATGTAAAAGCGACTTTTACCTTTGATGCAATATTCACATGAATTAAGATAAGTATTAAAACCCTTTGCTTTCTGTTTTTAACTGGTCTTCAAGTAGTTTGTTAAATTGGTAGCAAAGTTTCATCAAAGACGCCCTAGAACAATAAGAAATATTGTAATTTTAAAGGATGTCCGGATATGCTCAACAGACTATATTCATGCTAACTACGGGAACCTTCAAAAATGACAAAGATTTTACAAATTCTTACCACAATATGCAGGCAAATAAAATCTATAAATATAATTCAAAACATTTATCTGTTTTGCCAAAAATACAATTTTTTGAAAAAACTCCATGAATGTTTTGATCTTTCTTAACAGATTAGAGATAGCGTATTTTTCAAGAGTGTTGAAGTGACAATTTTTTAACTGCAATATTCACAGAATAAGCTATAACTCCCAACCGGACTTACATTGTATTTTTCTCAATGTCCGCCAGTTTTTAACAAACAGCAAACACTGTAGGAATATTTTCGTAAAGGAACTCTAACAAAATTCAACAATTTCGATAATTTAAGAATTAGATTATGCTAACCCAACTATTTTTAATTTTATTCCGAAAACCTACCTGAATTTTGAAGATTTTTTTGCTACTTACTACAACATCCAGATAAATAGAATTCACATATATATTATCGAATTTTAGTGTTTTCTACAATGAGTGTTCTTATTGACAGCGACTCTGAATCAAACTCTTGAAGGAAAATGAGTTCAATTTTAGACTGTTCTGTTTGTCTTAGTTGATTTAAGTATGATACTTATTAGAATGTAAAAGCGACCTTTACCTTTGATGCAATATTCACATTAATTAAGATAAGTATTTAAACCCTTTGCTTTCTGTTTTCTACTGGTCTACAAGAAGTTAGTTAAATTTTTAGCAAAATTTATGCAAAGACGCCCTAGAACAATAAGGAATATTGTAATTTAAAAAGATAGGATATGCTCATCAGAATATATTTATGGTAAGTACGAAAACCTTCAAAAATGTCAAAGATTTTACAAATTCTTAACACAATTTGCAGGCAAATAAAATCTATAAATACAATTCAAAACATTTATCTGTTTTGCCAAAAATACAATTTTTTGAGAAAAATCCAAGAATGTTTTATTTGTCTTAACATATTTGAGATAGCGTATTTTTCAAGAGTGTGAAAGTGACAATTTTTGTAACTGCAATATTCACAGAATAAGCTACAACTCCCAACCGGTTTTACATCGAATTTTTCCCAATGTCCGCCAGTTTATAACAAACAGCAAACACTCTGGGAATATTTACGTAAAGGAACTCCAACAAAGTTAAACAATTTCAATGATTTAGGAATTAGATTATTCTAACCCAACTATTTTTAAGTTCACTCCGAAAACCTTCCCGAATTTTGAAAATTTTTCCACGACTTAGTACAACATCCAGATAATTAGAATTCACATATATTTTATAGAAGTTTAGTGTTTTCTACAATGAGTGTTCTTATTGACAACGACTCTGTATCAAAGTATTCGATAAAAATGTGTTGGATTTTAGACTGTTCTGTTTGTCTTACTCGATTTTCGCTAGGCTACTTTTTAGAATGTAAAATCGACCTTTACTTTTGATGCAATCTTCAGATTGATCAAAATAAATATTAATACAGTTTGCTTTCAGTTTCCTTCTGGTCTTCAAAAATTTCGTTAAATTGGTTTATGCAAAGACACACTTGAACAATAAGAAATATTGTAATTTTAAAGGATAGGATATGCTCATATTACTATTTTCAAGCTAACTACGAAAACCTTCAAAAATGTCGAATATTCTACATATTCTTACCACAATATGCAGGCAAATGAAATCTGTAAATATTATTTAAAACATTTGTCTGTTTTGCCAAAAATACAATTTTTTGAAAACAATCCAAGAATGTTTTATTTGTCTTAATAGATTTGAGATAGCGTATTTTTCAAGAGTGTTAAAGTGACAATTTTTGTAACTGCAATATTCACAGAATAAGCTATAACTCCCAACCGAATTTACATTGAATTTTTCCCATCGTTCGACAGTTTATAACAAACAGCAAACACTGTAAGAATATTTACGTAAAGGAACTCCAACAAAATTCAACAATTTCGATAATTTAAGAATTAGATTATGCTAACCCAACTATTTTTAATTTTATTTCGAAAACCTTCCCGAATTGTGAAGATTTTTCCGCGACTTACTACAACATCCAGATAATTGAAATTCACATATATATTATCGAAGGTTCGTGTTTTCTATGATGAGTGTTCTTATTGACAGCGACTCTGAATCAAACTCTTGAAGAAAAATGAGTTATATTTTAGACTGTTCTGTTTGTCTTTGTCGATTTAAGTAGGTTACTTGTTAGAATGTAAAAGCGACTGTTACCTTTGATGCAATATTCACATTAATTAAGATAAGTATTAAAACCCTTTGCTTTCTGTTTTCAACTGGTCTTCAAGTAGTTAGTGAAATTGGTAGCAAAGTTTAATAAAAGACACCCTAGAACAATAAGAAATATTGTAATTTTAAAGGATGTCCGGATATGCTCAACAGACTATATTCATGCTAACTACGAGAAATTTCAAAAATGACAAAGATTTTACAAATTATTACCACAATATGCAGGCAAATAAAATCATTAAATATAATTCAAAACATTTATCTGTTTTGCCAAAAATACAATTTTTTGAAAAAACTCCATGAATGTTTTATTTGTCTTAACAGATTTGAGAAAGCGTATTTTTCAAGAGTGTTGAAGTTTCAATTTTTTAACTGCAATATTTACAGAATAAGCTAAAATCTCAACAGAATTTACATTGAAATTTTCTCAATGTCCGCCAGTTTATAACAAACAGAAATCACTGTAGGAATATTTACGTAAAGGAACTCCAAAAATATTCAACAATTTTGGTAATTTAAAAATTAGATTATGCTAACCCAACTATTTTTAAGTTTACTCCGAAAACCGTCCCGAATTTTGCAGATTTTTCCGCTACTTACTGCAACATCCAGATAATTAGATTTCACATATATATCATCGAAGTTTAGTATTTTCTACAATGAGTGTTCTTACTGAGAGCGACTCTGAATCAAACTCTTGAAGAAAAATGAGTTGATTTTAGACTGTTCTGTTTGATATCGTGGATTTAAGTAGGCTACTTATTAGAATGTAGAAGCGACCTTTACTTTTGATACAATATTCACATTAATTAAGATATGTATTAAAACACTTTGCTTTCAGTTTTCTACTGGTCTTCAAGTAGTTAGTTAAATTGGTAGGAAAATTTATGCAAAGACGCCCTAGAACAATAAAAAATGTTGTAATTTGAAAGGATGTCCGGATATGCTCAACAGACTACATTCATGCTAACTACGAAAATCGTCAAAAATGACGAAGATTTTACATATTCTTACCACAATATGCAGGCAAATAAAATCTATAAATATAAGACAAAAAAACATTTATCTGTTTTGTCAAAAATACAATTTTTTGCAAAAAAATCCAAGAATGTTTTATTTGTCTTAACAGATTTGAGATGGCGTATTTTTCAAGAGTGTTAAAGTGACAATTTTTTTAACTGCAATATTCACAGAATAAGCTACAAATACCTACCGCATTTACATTGAATTTTTCTCAATGTCCGCCAGTTTATAACAAACAGCAAACACTGTAGGAATATTTACGTAAAGGAACTCCAACAGAAATCTACAATTTCGATAATTTAAGAATTAGATTATGCTAACCCAACTATTCTTAAGTTTCCTACAAAAACCTTCCCGAATTTTGAAGATTTTTTCGCGACTTACTACAACATCCATATAATTAGAATTCACATATATATTATCGAAGTTTAGTGTTTTCCACAATAAGTGTTCTTATTGACAGCGACTCTGAATCAAACACTTGAAGAAAAATAAGTTAGATTATAGACAGTTCAGTTTGTCTTAGTTGATTTAAGTTAGATACTTATTAGAATGTAAAAGCGACCTTTACCTTTAATGCAATATTCACATTAATTAAGATAAGTATTAAAACCCTTTGCTTTCTGTTTTCTACTGGTATTGAAGTAGTTAGTTAAATTGGTAGCAAAATTTATGCAAAGACGCCCTAGAACAATAAGAAATATTGCAATTTTAAAGGATGTCCGGATATGATAAACAGACTATATTCTTGCTAACTACGAAAACATTCAAATAAGACGAAGATTTTACATATTCTTACCACAATATGCAGGCAAATAAAATCTATAAATATAATTCAAAACATTTATCTGTTTAGCCAAAAATACAATTTTTTGAAAAAAACCCAAGAATGTTTTATTCGTCTCAACATATTTGAGATAGCGTATTTTTCACGAGTGTTAAAGTGACAAATTTTTGAGTGCAATATTCACAAAATAAGCTATAACTTCCAGCCGGATTTAAATTGAATTTTTCTCAATGTCCGCAAGTTTATAACAAACAACAAACACTGTAGGAATATTTATGTAAAGGAATTCCAACAAAGTTCAACAATTTCGATAATTCAAGGATTAGATTATGCCAACCCAACTATTTTTAAGTTTACTCCGAAAACCTCCCTGAATTTTGAAGATTTTTCCGAGACTTACCACAACATCCAGATAATTAGAATCCACATATATATTATCAATGTTAAATGTTTTCAACAATGAGTGTTCTTTTTGATAGCGACTCTGAATCTAACTCTTGAAGAAAATCGAGTTAGATTTTAGTCTGTTCTGTTTGTCTTAGTTGATTTAAGTAGGCTACTTATAAGAATGTAAAAGCGACCTCTAGCTTTGAGGCAATATTCACATTAATTAAGGTAAGTATTAAAACCCTTTGCTTTCTGTTTTCTACTTGTTTTCAAGTATTTAGTTAAATTGGTAGAAAAATTTAGGCAAAGACGGCCTAGAAAAGTAAGAAAAATTGTATTTTTAAAGGATAGGATATGCTCATCAGACTATATTTATGCTAACTACGAAAACCTTCAAATATGACGAAGATTTTACATATTCTTACCACAATATGCAGGGAAATAAAATCTATAAATATAGTTCAAAACATTTATCTGCTAACCCAACTATTCTTGAGTTTCCTACAAAAACCTTCCCGAATTTTCAAGATTTTTTCGCTACTTACTAAACAACCAGATAATTAGAATTCACATATATATTATCGAAGTTTAGTGTTTTCTACAATGAGTGTTCTTATTGACAGCGACTCGGAATTAAACTCTTGAATAAAAATAAGTTAGATTTTAGACTGTTCTGTTTGACTTAGTTGATTTAAGTTAGATACTTATTAGAATGTAAGAGCGACCTTTACCTTTAATGCAATATTCACATTAACTAAGATAAGTATTAAACCACTTTGCTTTCTGTTTTCTACTGGTATTCAAGTAGTTAGTTAAATTGGTAGCAAAATTTATGCAAAGACACCCTTGAACAATAAGAAATATTGTAATTTTGAAGGATAGGATATGCTCATCAGACTATTTTCAAGCTAACTACGAATACCTTAAAAAATGTCGAAGATTTTACAAATTTTTACCACAATATGCAGGCAAATAAAATCTGTAAATGTAATTTAAAACATATATCTGTTTTGCAAAAATACAATTTTTTGAAAAAAATCCAAGAATGTTTCATTTGTCTTAACAGATTTGAGATAGCGCATTTTTCAAGAGTGTTAAAGTGACAATTTTTGTAACTGCAATATTCACAGAATAAGCTATAACTCCCAACCGGTTTTACATTGAATTTTTCTCAATGTCCACCAGTTTATAACAAACAGCAAACACTGTAGGAATATTTACGTAAAGGAACTCCAGCAAAATTCAACAATTTCGATAATTTAAGAATTAGATTATGCTAACCCAACTATTTTTAAGTTTACTCCGAAAACCTTCCCGCATTTTGCAGATTTCTCCGCGACTTACTGCAACATCCAGATAATTAGAATTCACACATATATTATCGAAGTTTAGTGTTTCCTACAATGAGTGTTCTTACTGAGAGCGACTCTGAATCAAACTCTTGAAGGAAAATGAGTTGATTTTAGACTGTTCTGTTTGATATCGTCGATTTAATTATGCTACTTATTAGAATGTCAAAGCGACCTTCACTTTTGATGCAATATTCACATTAATTAAGATAAGTATTAAAACACTTTGCTTTCAGTTTTCTACTGGTCTTCAAGTACCTAACACAATATGTAGGCAAATAAAATCTATAAATATAATTCAAAACATTTATCTGTTTTGTCAAAAATACCATTTTTGAAAAAAATCCAAGAATGTTTATTTGTCTTAACAGATTTGGATGGCGTATTTTTCAAGAGCGTAAAAGTGACAAATATTTTAACTGCAATATTCACAGAATAAGCTAGAAATCCCTACCGGATTTACATTGAATTTTTCTGAATGTCCGCCAGTTTATAACAAACAGCAAACACTGTAGGAATATTTACGTAAAGGAAATCCAACGAAATTCAACAATTTCGTTAATTTAAGAATTAGATTATGCTAACCCAACTATTTTTAAGTTTACTCCGAAAACCTTCCCGAATTTTGAAGATTTTTCCGCGACTTACTACAACATCCAGATAATTAGATTTCACGTATATATTATTGAAGTTTAATGTTTTCTACAATGGGTGTTCTTATTGACAGCGACTCTGAATCAAACTTTTGAAGAAAAATGAGTTAGATTTTAGACTGTTCTGTTTGTCATCGTTGATTTAAGTAGGCTACTTATTAGAATGTAAAAGAGACCTTTACTTTTGATGCAATATTCACACTAATTAAGATAAGTATTAAAACACTTTGCTTTCAGTTTTCTACTGGTCTTCAAGTAGTTAGTTAATTTGGTAGCAAAATTTAGGATATGCTCATCAGACTATATTTATGCTAACTACGAAAACCTTCAAAAATGTCGAAGATTTTACAATTCCTACCACAATATGCAAGCAAACAAAATCTATGAATAAAATTAAAAACGTTTTGCCAAAAATTTAATTTTTTGAAAAAATCCAAGAATGTTTTATTTGTCTTAACAGATTTTGACTCTGAATCAAACTCTTGACGAAAAATGTGTTAGATTTTAGACTGTTCTGTTTGTCTCTGTTTGTCTAAGTTGATTTAAGTAGGCTACTTATTAGTATGTAAAAGCGACCTTTACCTTAGATGCAATATTCACATTAATTAAGATAAGTATTAAAACACTTTGCTTTCAGTTTTTTACTGGTCTTCAAGTAGTTAGTTAAATTGGTAGCAAAATTTATGCAAAGACGCCCTAGAACAATAAGAAATAATGTAATTTTTAAGGATAGGATATGCTCATCAGACTATATCCATGCTAACTACGAAAATCTTCAAAAATATCGAAGATTTTACAAATTCTTAACACAATTTGCTGGAAAATAAAATCTATAAATATAATTCAAAACATTTATCTGTTTTGCCAAAAATAGAATTTTTTTTCAACAGATTAGAGATAACGTATTTTTCCAGGAGTGTTAAAGTTACAATCTTTGTAACTGCAATATTCACAGAATAAGCTATAACTCCCAATTGGATTTACATTGAATTTTTTTCAATGTCTGCCAGTTTATAACAAACAGCAAAAACTGTAGGAATATTTTCGTTAAGGAACTCTAACAAAATTCAACAATTTGGATAATTTAAGAATTAGATTATGCTTACCCAACTATTTTTAAATTTTCTCCGAAAACCTTCCCGAATTTTGAAGATTTTTTCGCGACTTACCACAACATCCAGATTATTAGAATTCACATATATATTATCGAAGTTTCGTGTTTTCTACAATGAGTGTTCTTATTGACAGCGACAATGAATCAAACTTATGTAGAGAAATGAGTTAGATTTTAGACTGTTCTTTTTGCCTTTGTTGATTTAAGTTGGTTGCCTATTAGAATGTAAAAGCGACCTTTACCTTTGATGGAATATTCATATTAATTAAGATAAGTATTAAAACCCTTCGCTTTCTGTTTTCTACTGGTCTTCAAGTAGTTAGTTAAATTAGTAGCAAAATTTATGCAAAGACACCCTAAAACAATAAGAAATATTGCAATTTTAAAGGATGTCCGGATATGCTCAGCAGACTATATTTATGTTAACTACGAGAACTTTCAAAAATATCGAAGATTTTACCAACTCTTACCACAATATGAAGGCAAATAAAATCTATAAATATATTTCAAAACATTTATCTGTTTTGCCAAAAATAGAATTTTTTGAGAAAAATCCAAGAATGTCTTATTTGTCTTAACAGATTTGAGATAGCATATTTTTCCAAGAGTATTAAAGTTACAATTTTTGTAACTTCAATATTCACAGAATATGCTATAACTCCCAACCGGATTTATATTGAATTGTTCTTAATGTCCGCCAGTTTATAACAAACAGCAAACACTGAAGGAATATTTACGTCAAGGAACTCCAACAAAATTGAAACATTTCGATTAATTTAAGAATTAGATTATGCTAATCCAACTATTTTTAAGTTTACTCCGAAAACTTTCCCGAATTTTTGATTTTTCCGCGACTTACCACAGCATCCAGATAATTCGAATCCACATATATATTATCGAAGTTTAATGGTTTCTGCAATGAGTATTCTTATTGACAGCGACTCTGAATCAAACTCTTGAAGGAAAATGAGTTGGATTTTAGACTGTTCTGTTTGTCAAAGTTGATTTAAGAAAGCTACATATTAGTATGTAAAAGCGAGCTTTACCTTTTATGCAATATTCACAATACTTAAGACAAGTATTAAAACACTTTGCTTTCAGTTTTATACCGGTCTTCAAGTAGTTAGTTAAATTGGTAGCAAAATTTATGCAAAGACGCCCTAGAACAATAAGAAATATTGTAATTTTTAAGGATAGGATATGCTCATCAGTCTATATTCATGCTAACTACGAAAACCTTCAAAAATATCGAAGATTTTACAAATTATTACCACAATTTGTGGGCAAATAAAATCTATAAATATAATTGAAAACATTTATCTGTTTTGCCAAAAATAGAACTTTTTTTAAATGATTAGAGATAGCGTATTTTTCCAAGAGTGTTAAAGTTACAATTTTTGTAACTGCAATATTCACAGAATAAGCTATAACTCCCAATTGGATTTACATTGAATTTTTCTCAATGTCTGCCAGTTTATAACAAACAGCAAAAACTGTAGGAATATTTTTGTAAAGGAACTCTAACAAAATTCAACAATTTGGATAATTTAAGAATTAGATTCTGCTAACCCAACTATTTTTAAGTTTACTCCGAAAACCTTCCCGAATTTTGAAGATTTTTTCGCGACTTACCACAACATCCAGATAATTAGAATTCACAAATATATTTTCGAATTTTCGTGTTTTCTACAATGAGTGTTCTTATTGACAGCGACTCTGAATCAAACTCAGGTAGAAATACGAGTTAGATTTTAGACTGTTCTTTTTGTCATAGTTGATTTAAGTTTGTTGCTTATTAGAATGTAAAAGCGACCTTTACCTTTGATGCAATATTCACATTAATTAAGATAAGTATCAAATCCCTTTGCTTTCTGTTTTCTACTGGTCTTCAAGTAGTTAGTTAAATTGGCAGCAAAATTTACGCAAAGACGCCCTAAAACAAAAAATAAATACTGTAATTTAAACGGAAAGGATATGATCATCAGACTATATTCATCCTAACTACGAAAACCTTTAAAAATGAAAAAGTTTTACAAATTCTTGCCACAATATGGAGGCAAATAAAATCTATAAATATAATTCAAAATGTTTTGAATTGAAAAAAATATAGGAGTGTTTTATTTGTCTTAACAGATTTGATACAGCGTATTTTTCAAGAGTGTTAAAGTGACAGTTTTCGTAACTGCAATATTCACAGAATAAGCTATAACTCCCAACCGGATTTACATTGAATTTTTCTCAATGTCCGCCAGTTTATAACAAACAGCAAACACTGTAGGAATATTTACGTAAAGGAACTCCAACAAAATTCAACAATTTCAATAATTTAAGAATTAGATTATGCTAACCCAACTGTTCTGAAGTTTCCTACAAAAACCTTCCAAAATTTTGAAGATTTTTCCGCGACTTAGTACAACATCCAGATAATTAGAATTCACATCTATATTGTAGAAGTTTATTGTTTTCTACAATGAGTGTTCTTATTGACAGCGACTCTGAATCAAACTCTTGAAGGAAAATGAGTTAGATTTTAGACTGTTCTGTTCGTCTTAGTTTATTTAAGTAAGCTACTTATTAGATTGTAAAAGCGACCTTTACCTTTGATGCAATATTCACATTAATTAAGATAAGTATTAAAATCCTTTGCTTTCTGTTTTCTACTGGTCTTCAAGTAGTTAGTTAAATTGATAGCAAAATTTATGCAATGACCACAAAGTCTTACTACAATATGCAGGCAATAAAATCTATAAATATAATTCAAAACATTTATCTGTTTTGCCAAAAATAGAATTTTTTGAGAAAAATCCAAGAATGTCTTATTTGTCTTAACAAATTTGAGATAGCATATTTTTCCAAGAGTTTCAAAGTTACAATTTTTGTAACTTCAATATTCACAGAATATGCTATAACTCCCAACCGGATTTACATTGAATTGTTCTTAATGTCCGCCAGTTTATAACAAACAGCAAACACTGTAGGAATATTTACGTCAAGGAACTCCAACAAAATTGAAAAATTTCGATTAATTTAAGAATTAGATTATGCTAATCCAACTATTTTTAAGTTTACTCTGAAAACTTTCCCGAATTTTTGAAGATTTTTTCGCGTCTTACCACAGCATCCAGATAATTAGAATCTACATATATATTATCGAAGTTTAATGGTTTCTACAGTGATTGTTCTTATCGACAAAGACTCTTAATCATACTCTTCGAGAAAAATGGTTAGATTTTTGGCCGCTCTGTTTGTCTTAGTTTATTTTAGATAGACTACTTTTCAGAATGTAAAAGCGACCTATACTTTTGTTGCAATCTCTACATTAAAAAAGGTAAGTATCAAAACACTTTACTTCCAGTTTTCTACTGTTCTTCAAGTAGTTAGTACATAAATATAGCTCCAAAAATTATCCTGGTTTGCTGAAAACGCAAATGTCTGATTAAACTACTGAGTTTTGAGAAACAAATAGAAAAAAATGGCTAAATTTTTTAATTTTTTTTTTTTTTTTCAAATAGGATATGTAAATTCAACTATTTACAACGTTAAGTCTTAAAATTTCCAAAATTTCTTGGATTTTTTTAAAAATCAAACTACTATTGGCAGACAATAAAAATCAGTTAACATAGGTCCAAAAATTATTCTGGTTTACCAAAAAGTAAATTTCTAAAGAAATATACAATCGTTCTGTTTGTCGTAATACATTTGAGATATTGTATGTGTTCATGATTCAAAATATACAATAGTTTTTCTATTGCATATCTTCAAACAAAAATCTGAACCTTAGTATTATACTAATTTGTCTTTAATATACTAGTGTGAAGCAGAAAAAATTAGATACGTTAGCGAACGGTCGATCGATCGAATTTTAAGGAACAGAAAACGAAAAAATCTATAAATTATTATTCGAATAGGATATGCTAATCAGACTATTTTCAAGGTTAAAGTTTAAAACATACCAAAATTTACAGGATTTTCAACAATTATACCACAAATGGAAGGCAATGAAAATCTATAATTATAATGCCAAAAATGTATCTGGTTTGCCAAAAAAAGCAAATTTCTGAAAAAAATTTACAATCGTTCTGTTTGTGCGTGATACAATTGAGATATTGAATTCTTAGAAACAGAAATTAGGGAAATCTCCAAATTTTTAATTTTTATTAAAATAGGATATGCTAAAAGAGATTATTTATAAGTTAACGTCTAAAATCTACCAAAATATTGAGGTTTTTCAATAATCATACAACTATTGGCAGACAATAAAAATAGGCTCTAAAATTATTCTGATTTGCCGATAAATAGCCGAACAGACTATTCGCGAGGTAAAGTCTAAAATCTACCAACATTTCCAGGATTTACCACAATTGGCGGGCAATAAAAATCTATAAATAAAAGCAAATTTCTGAAAAAATTTCAATAGTTCTGTTTGTCTGTGATACATTTGAGATAGTGTGTTTGATCAGTATTCAAAGCAGCCAATATTCTTGACAATCTTTGAATAAAAAACTGCACATCTTCGAATTCAAAAGCTTAAGTATTAAGCTATTTTGTATTCCATGCACTTGCGTGAAGCAGAAATAAAAAAAAGATATTTCAGCGAACGGTCGGCCCATTGAATTTTAAGAAACAGATATTTAAAAAATCTCTAAATTTTTAATTTTATTCAAATAGGATATGGTAACCCAGACTGTTTACAACGTTAATTCTAAAACATAGAAAAATTTTCAACAATCAAACTACTGTTGACAGACAATAAAAATCCATAAATAAAGCTCCAAAAATTATTCTGGTTTGCCAAAAAACGCATAAATTCACAATTAGTCTGTTTGTCGTTGTCAAATTAGGAAACTCAAACATCCAATTATTTTGCTATCAACTTTCTAATGAGTAGCCGAAAAAAAAAAGAAAACTGTGAACTGTATATTTTATTTTAAAGAGCAGAAATCGAATAAAAATATTAAAAAAATTATACAATGGGATATGCTATTAGGTTTCTACTATAACCCGTCAAAATTTTCAAGATAGATTTCAGCAATCATACCACAATTAGCACTAAAATTAAATTCATAAATACAATTTTATGCATTTATCTCTTCTTCCAACAACATTGCAGAAATGTTCTCAAAAATCTTCAAAGCTCAACTTTCAAAATGTTACAAATTCGCCGTTCAAGAGTAAGATGACTATTTCCCATAATTTGAATGTCACCATAGTTTTAAATTTTGACCAATTTATTGAATTGTTTTGCATTGGAATGCCATTTTGTGGTTTTTAAGAGGTTTTTTGTTATATTTATTTGTCAATATTGAATCTGTATCCCAACGCTGTATTTTAGTTAGTGTGAATAATCTTAATGTTTTGGAAAAAAATCGAACGACTTGAAACATTTTCGCGTAGATATTAAATAAGAACGGCATTTTTTATCTGCTCATAAATTAGTTTGGAATATCAGAACTTCCCAATTGTGATTTTTTAATCCATACCCTTAGGTTGGAGACTATCTACAATGTGATTAAAGTAAAGCAAACTCATAATTTGAACCGCATTGTTTACCTGTTTCTTTATTTATTTTGTCAAATATTAGCTGTTTATGGCAGCGCGTTCCATCAAATATCTATATTTGGCAAAAAAAATCAATTTATCTTATTTTGATATTGCCAAGTTAAATTTTGCTTTAAAAACAGTCATTTTACTCTTTTACTAATGTTTGTACAGTACAGTTAATGATAAAACTGCAATATTTTTACCTGGAAGTTGTAGAAATCGGGCTTTCCTTGAAGTTCCCTGTTTAAAATCTGCAAAATTTAGGCATATGAATCGATGAATTTAAGATAAATCTCAAAAAAAGAAACACAATTTGACAGATGGATTTTAGACTAAATGCATAAAGATAACTCTGCGATGTTTTTGTGGGAGAGATTGATAGAGTATTAAAACATTCCGCAAGTGTTATATATTTAGGTTGGGAGGGCGCGAATAAACCATAACAACGTGGGATGTCATGGTCAGACCGCGACAAACTTCTTTTTAATTTTTCCGTGTGCCGAACATAGTTGGTAGTGAAAGCCATTAGCAGTGGCTACGTGACATACAGCTAGGGTTGCACAATTTCTGAAATTTCCATGGGAGGAATTTCACTATTGGTAATTTTGTCATAGAATGGGAATTAAGAGGAAAATTCCGATAAATGTTATGTTGATAAAGACCAATATGGCTTTTCTGTATTATCGCTGAGGCCTGACCTGATATTTTAAATCAAAGTATACATCATGACCATACGATATTTTCTTGCACAGTAGTTCTAAAAATGAAAACAAAGTACTCACTGATAAGCGATGAAGTAGCACAAAGTTAGAAATTAGACCGAAACACTTCCGGAGATGATTTGTCATTTGCCTGTTAACTTGTGATTAGGACTGAACAAAACTTGAATCACTTGGAATTCTATTCGGAATCGTATATTTTCTTTGAATCCGATCGAATCTCAACTTCTGCATAAATAATAGATATACCATTTTTACTATTACAAGTTGCCTCTATTATGAAATTCCCCATTATTTATAGTTATGAAATTACTGATATTAACATAAAGAATCGCGAAAAGACTGTACCTTTAATTCACACTACATGCCAAAGTGGGAAAAGTTACATATTTGAACGACAGAATGCAATCGATTTTGTTCAACATTATAAAATTTTTGATTTCATTTTTCCATTGAAAATGAATATCCATTTCATTTAAGAAGTTTTTGTTCCTATGGATGTATACAAAGACCACAAAGTCTTACTACAATATGCAGGCAATAAAATCTATAAATATAATTCAAAACATTTATCTGTTATGCCAAAAATAGAATTTTTTGAGAAAAATCCAAGAATGTCTTATTTGTCTTAACAGATTTGAGATAGCATATTTTTCCAAGAGTTTTAAAGTTACAATTTTTGTAACTTCAATATTCACAGAATATGCTATAACTCCCAACCGGATTTACATTGATTTGTTCTTAATGTCCGCCAGTTTATAACAAACAGCAAACACTGTAGGAATATTTACGTCAAGGAACTCCAACAAAATTGAAAAATTTCGATTAATTTAAGAATTAGATTATGCTAATCCAACTATTTTTAAGTTTACTCTGAAAACTTTCCCGAATTTTTGAAGATTTTTCCGCGTCTTACCACAGCATCCAGATAATTAGAATCAACATATATATTATCGAAGTTTAATGGTTTCTACAGTGATTGTTCTTATCGACAAAGACTCTTAATCATACTCTTCGAGAAAAATGGTTAGATTTTTGGCCGCTCTGTTTGTCTTAGTTCATTTTAGATAGACTACTTTTCAGAATGTAAAAGCGACCTATACTTTTGTTGCAATCTCTACATTAAGAAAGGTAAGTATCAAAACACTTTACTTCCAGTTTTCTACTGTTCTTCAAGTAGTTAGTACATAAATATAGCTCCAAAAATTATCCTGGTTTGCTGAAAACGCAAATGTC
The DNA here is from genome assembly GCA_963675895.2 of Styela plicata. Classification (NCBI taxonomy): domain Eukaryota; kingdom Metazoa; phylum Chordata; class Ascidiacea; order Stolidobranchia; family Styelidae; genus Styela; species Styela plicata. Next base: position 21,479,173 of record OZ023150.1, read on the forward strand.
TGATTAAACTACTGAGTTTTGAGAAACAAATAGAAAAAATGGCTAAATTTTTAATTTTTTTTTTCTTTTTCCAAATAGGATATGTAAATTCAACTATTTACAACGTTAAGTCTTAAAATTTCCAAAATTTCTTGGATTTTTAAAAATCAAACTACTATTGGCAGACAATAAAAATCAGTTAACATAGGTCCAAAAATTATTCTGGTTTACCAAAAAGTAAATTTCTAAAGAAATATACAATCGTTCTGTTTGTCGTAATACATTTGAGATATTGTATGTGTTCATGATTCAAAATATACAATAGTTTTCTATTGCATATCTTCAAACAAAAACTGAACCTTAGTATTATACTAATTTGTCTTTAATATACTAGTGTGAAGCAGAAAAAATTAGATACGTTAGCGAACGGTCGATCGATCGAATTTTAAGGAACAGAAAACTAAAAAATCTATAAATTATTATTCGAATAGGATATGCTAATCAGACTATTTTCAAGGTTAAAGTTTAAAACATACCAAAATTTACAGGATTTTCAACAATTATACCACAAATGGAAGGCAATGAAAATCTATAATTATAATGCCAAAAATGTATCTGGTTTGCCAAAAAAAGCAAATTTCTGAAAAAAATTTACAATCGTTCTGTTTGTGCGTGATACAATTGAGATATTGAATTCTTAGAAACAGAAATTAGGGAAATCTCCAAATTTTTAATTTTTATTAAAATAGGATATGCTAAAGAGATTATTTATAAGTTAACGTCTAAAATCTACCAAAATATTGAGGTTTTAAGTTGATTTAAGAAAGCTACATATTAGTATGTAAAAGCGAGCTTTACCTTTTATGCAATATTCACAATACTTAAGACAAGTATTAAAACACTTTGCTTTCAGTTTTATACCGGTCTTCAAGTAGTTAGTTAAATTGGTAGCAAAATTTATGCAAAGACGCCCTAGAACAATAAGAAATATTGTAATTTTTAAGGATAGGATATGCTCATCAGACTATATTCATGCTAACTACGAAAACCTTCAAAAATATCGAAGATTTTACAAATTATTACCACAATTTGTGGGCAAATAAAATCTATAAATATAATTGAAAACAATTATCTGTTTTGCCAAAAATAGAACTTTTTTTTAACTGATTAGAGATAGCGTATTTTTCCAAGAGTGTTAAAGTTACAATTTTTGTAACTGCAATATTCACAGAATAAGCTATAACTCCCAATTGGATTTACATTGAATTTTTCTCAATGTCTGCCAGTTTATAACAAACAGCAAAAACTGTAGGAATATTTTTGTAAAGGAACTCTAACAAAATTCAACAATTTGGATAATTTAAGAATTAGATTCAGCTAACCCAACTATTTTTAAGTTTACTCCGAAAACCTTCCCGAATTTTGAAGATTTTTTCGCGACTTACCACAACATCCCGATAATTAGAATTCACATATATATTTTCGAATTTTCGTGTTTTCTACAATAAGTGTTCTTATTGACAGCGACTCTGAATCAAACTCAGGTAGAAATAAGAGTTAGATTTTAGACTGTTCTTTTTGTCATAGTTGATTTAAGTTTGTTGCTTATTAGAATATACAAGCGACCTTTACCTTTGATGGAATATTCATATTAATTGAGAAAAGTATTAAAACCTTTCGCTTTCTGTTTTCTACTGGTCTTCAAGTAGTTAGTTAAATTAGTAGCAAAATTTATGCAAAGACGCCCTAAAACAATAAGAAATATTGCAATTTTAAAGGATGTCCGGATATGCTCAACAGACTATATTCATGTTAACTACGAGAATCTTAAAAAATATCGAAGATTTTACCAATTCGTACCACAATATGCAGGCAAATAAAATCTATAAATATAATTCAAAACATTTATCTGTTTTTTCAAAATAGAATTTATTGAGAAAAATCCAAGAATGTCTTATTTGTCTTAACAGATTTGTGATAGCATATTTTTCCAAGAGTGTTAAATTTACAATTTTTGTAACTTCAATATTCACAGAATATGCTATAACGCCCAACCGGATTTACATTGAATTGTTCTTAATGTCCGCCAGTTTATAACAAACAGCAAACACTGTAGGAATATTTACGTCAAGGAACTCCAACAAAATTGAAACATTTCGATTAATTTAAGAATTAAATTATGATAATCCAACTATTTTTAAGTTTACTCCGAAAACTTTCCCGAATTTTTGAAGATTTTTCCGCGACTTACCACAGCATCAAGATAATTAGAATCCACATATATATTATCGAAGTTTAATGGTTTCTACAATGAGTATTCTTATTGACAGCGACTCTGAATCAAACTCTTGAAGGAAAATGAGTTGGATTTTAGACTGTTCTGTTTGTCTAAGTTGATTTAAGTAGGCTACTTATTAGTATGTAAAAGCGACCTTTACCTTAGATGCAATATTCACAATAATTAAGATAAGTATTAAAACACTTTGCTTTCAGTTTTATACCGGTCTTCAAGTAGTTAGTTAAATTGGTAGCAAAATTTATGCAAAGACGCCCTAGAACAAGAGGAAATATTGTAATTTTTAAGGATAGGATATGCTCATCAGACTATATTTCATGCTAACTACGAAACCCATCAAAAATATCGAAGATTTCACAAATTCTTACCACAATTTGCAGGCAAATAAAATCTATAAATATAATTCAAAAAATTATCTGTTTTTTCCAAAAATAGAATTTTTTTTCAACAGATTAGAGATTAGATAGAGTGTATTTTTCCAAGAGTGATAAAGTTACAATTTTTGTACCGGCAACATTCACAGAATAAGCTATAACTACCAACCGGATTTGTATTGAATTTTTCTCAATGTCTGCCAGTTTATAACAAACAGCAAACACTGTAGGAATAGTTACGCAAAGGAACTCCAACAAAATTCAACAATTTGAATAATTTATGATATAGATTATGCTAACCCAACTATTTTTAAGTTTCCTCCGAAAACCTTCTAGAATTTTGAAAACTTTTCCGCGACTTACTACAACATCCAGATAATTAGAATTCACATATATATTATCGAAGTTTAGTGTTTTCTACAATGAGTGTTCTTATTGACAGCGACTCTGAATCAAACTCTTGAGGGAAAATGAGTTAGATTTTAGACTGTTCTGTTTGTCTGAGTTGATTTAAGTAGACTACTTATTATATATTAAAAGCGACCTTTACCTTTGATGCAATGTTCACATTAATTAAGATAAGTATCAAATCCCTTTGCTTTCTGTTTTCTACTGGTCTTCAAGTAGTTAGTTAAATTGGCAGCAAAATTTACGCAAAGACGCCCTAAAACAAAAAATAAATACTGTAATTTAAACGGAAAGGATATGATCATCAGACTATATTCATCCTAACTACGAAAACCTTTAAAAATGAAAAAGTTTTACAAATTCTTGCCACAATATGGAGGCAAATAAAATCTATAAATATAATTCAAAACATTTATCTGTTTTGCCAAAAATACAATTCTTTGAAAAAAATATAGGAGTGTTTTATTTGTCTTAACAGATTTGATACAGCCTATTTTTCAAGAGTGTTAAAGTGACAATTTTTGTAACTGCTATATTCACAGAATAAGCTATAACTCCCAACCGGATTTACATTGAATTTTTCTCAATGTCCGCCAGTTTATAACAAACAGCAAACACTGTAGGAATATTTACGTAAAGGAACTCCAACAAAATTCAACAATTTCAATAATTTAAGAATTAGATTATGCTAACCCAACTGTTCGGAAGTTTCCTACAAAAACCTTCCAAAATTTTGAAGATTTTTCCGCGACTTAGTACAACATCCAGATAATTAGAATTCACATCTATATTGTAGAAGTTTATTGTTTTCTACAATGAGTGTTCTTATTGACAGCGACTCTGAATCAAACTCTTGAAGGAAAATGAGTTAGATTTTAGACTGTTCTGTTCGTCTTAGTTTATTTAAGTAAGCTACTTATTAGATTGTAAAAGCGACCTTTACCTTTGATGCAATATTCACATTAATTAAGATAAGTATTAAAATCCTTTGCTTTCTGTTTTCTACTGGTCTTCAAGTAGTTAGTTAAATTGGTAGCAAAATTTATGCAATGACCACAAAGTCTTACTACAATATGCAGGCAATAAAATCTATAAATATAATTCAAAACATTTATCTGTTTTGCCAAAAATAGAATTTTTTGAGAAAAATCCAAGAATGTCTTATTTGTCTTAACAGATTTGAGATAGCATATTTTTCCAAGAGTTTTAAAGTTACAATTTTTGTAACTTCAATATTCACAGAATATGCTATAACTCCCGACCGGATTTACATTGAATTGTTCTTAATGTCCGCCAGTTTATAACAAACAACAAACACTGTAGGAATATTTACGTCAAGGAACTCCAACAAAATTGAAAAATTTAGGCTAATTTAAGAATTAGATTATGCTAATCCAACTATTTTTAAGTTTACTCTGAAAACTTTCCCGAATTTTTGAAGATTTTTCCGCGTCTTACCACAGCATCCAGATAATTAGAATCCACATATATATTATCGAAGTTTAATGGTTTCTACAGTGATTGTTCTTATCGACAAAGACTCTTAATCATACTCTTCGAGAAAAATGGTTAGATTTTTGGCCGCTCTGTTTGTCTTAGTTTATTTTAGATAGACTACTTTTCAGAATGTAAAAGCGACCTATACTTTTGTTGCAATCTCTACATTAAGAAAGGTAAGTATCAAAACACTTTACTTCCAGTTTTCTACTGTTCTTCAAGTAGTTAGTACATAAATATAGCTCCAAAAATTATCCTGGTTTGCTGAAAACGCAAATGTCTGATTAAACTACTGAGTTTTGAGAAACAAATAAAAAAAATGGCTAAATTTTTAATTTTTTTTTTTCTTTTTTCAAATAGGATATGTAAATTCAACTATTTTCAACGTTAAGTCTTAAAATTTCCAAAATTTCTTGGATTTTTAAAAATCAAACTACTATTGGCAGACAATAAAAATCAGTTAACATAGGTCCAAAAATTATTCTGGTTTACCAAAAAGTAAATTTCTAAAGAAATATACAATCGTTCTGTTTGTCGTAATACATTTGAGATATTGTATGTGTTCATGATTCAAAATATACAATAGTTTTTATATTGCATATCTTCAAACAAAAACTGAACCTTAGTATTATACTAATTTGTCTTTAATATACTAGTGTGAAGCAGAAAAAATTAGATACGTTAGCGAACGGTCGATCGATCGAATTTTAAGGAACAGAAAACGAAAAAATCTATAAATTATTATTCGAATAGGATATGCTAATCAGACTATTTTCAAGGTTAAAGTTTAAAACATACCAAAATTTACAGGATTTTCAACAATTATACCACAAATGGAAGGCAATGAAAATCTATAATTATAATGCCAAAAATGTATCTGGTTTGCCAAAAAAAGCAAATTTCTGAAAAAAATTTACAATCGTTCTGTTTGTGCGTGATACAATTGAGATATTGAATTCTTAGAAACAGAAATTAGGGAAATCTCCAAATTTTTAATTTTTATTAAAATAGGATATGCTAAAGAGATTATTTATAAGTTAACGTCTAAAATCTACCAAAATATTGAGGTTTTTCAATAATCATACAACTATTGGCAGACAATAAAAATAGGCTCTAAAATTATTCTGATTTGCCGATAAATAGCCGAACAGACTATTCGCGAGGTAAAGTCTAAAATCTACCAACATTTCCAGGATTTACCACAATTGGCGGGCAATAAAAATCTATAAATAAAAGCAAATTTCTGAAAAAATTTCAATAGTTCTGTTTGTCTGTGATACATTTGAGATAGTGTGTTTAATCAGTATTCAAAGCAGCCAATATTCTTGACAATCTTTGAATAAAAACTGCACATCTTCGAATTCAAAAGCTTAAGTATTAAGCTATTTTGTATTCCATGCACTTGCGTGAAGCAGAAATAAAAAAAAGATATTTCAGCGAACGGTCGGCCCATTGAATTTTAAGAAACAGATATTTAAAAAATCTCTAAATTTTTAATTTTATTCAAATAGGATATGGTAACCAGACTGTTTACAACGTTAATTCTAAAACATAGAAAAATTTTCAACAATCAAACTACTGTTGACAGACAATAAAAATCCATAAATAAAGCTCCAAAAATTATTCTGGTTTGCCAAAAACGCATAAATTCACAATTAGTCTGTTTGTCGTTGTCAAATTAGGAAACTCAAACATCCAATTATTTTGCTATCAACTTTCTAATGAGTAGCCGAAAAAAAAAGAAAACTGTGAACTGTATATTTTATTTTAAAGAGCAGAAATCGAATAAAAATATTAAAAAAATTATACAATGGGATATGCTATTAGGTTTCTACTATAATCCGTCAAAATTTTCAAGATAGATTTCAGCAATCATACCACAATTAGCACTAAAATTAAATTCATAAATACAATTTTATGCATTTATCTCTTCTTCCAACAACATTGCAGAAATGTTCTCAAAAATCTTCAAAGCTCAACTTTCAAAATGTTACAAATTCGCCGTTCAAGAGTAAGATGACTATTTCCCATAATTTGAATGTCACCATAGTTTTAAATTTTGACCAATTTATTGAATTGTTTTGCATTGGAATGCCATTTTGTGGTTTTTAAGAGGTTTTTTGTTATATTTATTTGTCAATATTGAATCTGTGTCCCAACGCTGTATTTTAGTTAGTGTGAATAATCTTAATGTTTTGGAAAAAAATCGAACGACTTGAAACATTTTCGCGTAGAAATTAAATAAGAACGGCATTTTTTATCTGCTCATAAATTAGTTTGGAATATCAGAACTTCCCAATTGTGATTTTTTAATCCATACCCTTAGGTTGGAGACTATCTACAATGTGATTAAAGTAAAGCAAACTCATAATTTGAACCGCATTGTTTACCTGTTTCTTTATTTATTTTGTCAAATATTAGCTGTTTATGGCAGCGCGTTCCATCAAATATCTATATTTGGCAAAAAAAATCAATTTATCTTATTTTGATATTGCCAAGTTAAATTTTGCTTTAAAAACAGTCATTTTACTGCTTTTACTAATGTTTGTACAGTACAGTTAATGATAAAACTGCAATATTTTTACCTGGAAGTTGTAGAAATCGGGCTTTCCTTGAAGTTCCCTGTTTAAAATCTGCAAAATTTAGGCATATGAATCGATGAATTTAAGATAAATTTCAAAAAAAGAAACACAATTTGACAGATGGATTTTAGACTAAATGCATAAAGATAACTCTGCGATGTTTTTGTGGGAGAGATTGATAGAGTATTAAAACATTCCGCAAGTGTTATATATTTAGGTTGGGAGGGCGCGAATAAACCATAACAACGTGGAATGTCATGGTCAGACCGCGACAAACTTCTTTTTAATTTTTCCGTGTGCCCGAGCATAGTTGGTAGTGAAAGCCATTAGCAGTGGCTACGTGACATACAGCTAGGGTTGCACAATTTCTGAAATTTCCATGGGAGGAATTTCACAATTGGTAATTTTGTCATAGGATGGGAATTAAGAGGAAAATTCCGATAAATGTTATGTTGATAAAGACCAATATGGCTTTTCTGTATTATCGCTGAGGCCTGACCTGATATTTTAAATCAAAGTATACATCATGACCATACGATATTTTCTTGCACAGTAGTTCTAAAAATGAAAACAAAGTACTCACTGATAAGCGATGAAGTAGCACAAAGTTAGAAATTAGACCGAAACACTTCCGGAGATGATTTGTCATTTGCCTGTTAACTTGTGATTAGGACTAAACAAAACTTGAATCACTTGGAATTCTATTCGGAATCGTATATTTTCTTTGAATCCGATCGAATCTCAACTTCTGCATAAATAATAGATATACCATTTTTACTATTACAAGTTGCCTCTATTATGAAATTCCCATTATTTATAGTTATGAATTACTGATATTAACATAAAGAATCGCGAAAAGACTGTACCTTTAATTCACACTACATGCCAAAGTGGGAAAAGTTACATATTTGAACGACAGAATGCAATCGATTTTGTTCAACATTATAAAATTTTGATTTCATTTTTCCATTGAAAATGAATATCCATTTCATTTAAGAAGTTTTTGTTCCTATGGATGTATGCAAAGACCACAAAGTCTTACTACAATATGCAGGCAATAAAATCTATAAATATAATTCAAAACATTTATCTGTTTTGCCAAAAATAGAATTTTTTGAGAAAAATCCAAGAATGTCTTATTTGTCTTAACAGATTTGAGATAGCATATTTTTCCAAGAGTTTTAAAGTTACAATTTTTGTAACTTCAATATTCACAGAATATGCTATAACTCCCAACCGGATTTACATTGAATTGTTCTTAATGTCCGCCAGTTTATAACAAACAGCAAACACTGTAGGAATATTTACGTCAAGGAACTCCAACAAAATTGAAACATTTCGATTAATTTAAGAATTAGATTATGCTAATCCAACTATTTTTAAGTTTACTCTGAAAACTTTCCCGAATTTTTGAAGATTTTTCCGCGTCTTACCACAGCATCCAGATAATTAGAATCCACATATATATTATCGAAGTTTAATGGTTTCTACAGTGATTGTTCTTATCGACAACGACTCTTAATCATACTCTTCGAGAAAAATGGTTAGATTTTTGGCCGCTCTGTTTGTCTTAGTTTATTTTAGATAGACTACTTTTCAGAATGTAAAAGCGACCTATACTTTTGTTGCAATCTCTACATTAAGAAAGGTAAGTATCAAAACACTTTACTTCCAGTTTTCTACTGTTCTTCAAGTAGTAAGTACATAAATATAGCTCCAAAAATTATCCTGGTTTGCTGAAAACGCAAATGTCTGATTAAACTACTGAGTTTTGAGAAACAAATAGAAAAAATGGCTAAATTTTTAATTTTTTTTTTCTTTTTTCAAATAGGATATGTAAATTCAACTATTTACAACGTTAAGTCTTAAAATTTCCAAAATTTCTTGGTTTTTTAAAAATCAAACTACTATTGGCAGACAATAAAAATCAGTTAACATAGGTCCAAAAATTATTCTGGTTTACCAAAAAGTAAATTTCTAAAGAAATATACAATCGTTCTGTTTGTCGTAATACATTTGAGATATTGTATGTGTTCATGATTCAAAATATACAATAGTTTTCTATTGCATATCTTCAAACAAAAACTGAACCTTAGTATTATACTAATTTGTCTTTAATATACTAGTGTGAAGCAGAAAAAATTAGATACGTTAGCGAACGGTCGATCGATCGAATTTTAAGGAACAGAAAACGAAAAAATCTATAAATTATTATTCGAATAGGATATGCTAATCAGACTATTTTCAAGGTTAAAAGTTTAAAACATACCAAAATTTACAGGATTTTCAAACAATTATACCACAAATGGAAGGCAATGAAAATCTATAATTATAATGCCAAAAATGTATCTGGTTTGCCAAAAAAAGCAAATTTCTGAAAAAAATTTACAATCGTTCTGTTTGTGCGTGATACAATTGAGATATTGAATTCTTAGAAACAGAAATTAGGGAAATCTCCAAATTTTTAATTTTTATTAAAATAGGATATGCTAAAGAGATTATTTATAAGTTAACGTCTAAAATCTACCAAAATATTGAGGTTTTTCAATAATCATACAACTATTGGCAGACAATAAAAATAGGCTCTAAAATTATTCTGATTTGCCGATAAATAGCCGAACAGACTATTCGCGAGGTAAAGTCTAAAATCTACCAACATTTCCAGGATTTACCACAATTGGCGGGCAATAAAAATCTATAAATAAAAGCAAATTTCTGAAAAAATTTCAATAGTTCTGTTTGTCTGTGATACATTTGAGATAGTGTGTTTGATCAGTATTCAAAGCAGCCAATATTCTTGACTATCTTTGAATAAAAACTGCACATCTTCGAATTCAAAAGCTTAAGTATTAAGCTATTTTGTATTCCATGCACTTGCGTGAAGCAGAAATAAAAAAAGATATTTCAGCGAACGGTCGGCCCATTGAATTTTAAGAAACAGATATTTAAAAAATCTCTAAATTTTTAATTTTATTCAAATAGGATATGGTAACCAGACTGTTTACAACGTTAATTCTAAAACATAAAAAAAATTTCAACAATCAAACTACTGTTGACAGACAATAAAAATCCATAAATAAAGCTCCAAAAATTATTCTGGTTTGCCAAAAACGCATAAATTCACAATTAGTCTGTTTGTCGTTGTCAAATTAGGAAACTCAAACATCCAATTATTTTGCTATCAACTTTCTAATGAGTAGCCGAAAAAAAAGGAAAACTGTGAACTGTATATTTTATTTTAAAGAGCAGAAATCGAATAAAAATATTAAAAAAATTATACAATGGGATATGCTATTAGGTTTCTATTATAACCCGTCAAAATTTTCAAGATAGATTTCAGCAATCATACCACAATTAGCACTAAAATTAAATTCATAAATACAATTTTATGCATTTATCTCTTCTTCCAACAACATTGCAGAAATGTTCTCAAAAATCTTCAAAGCTCAACTTTCAAAATGTTACAAATTCGCCGTTCAAGAGTAAGATGACTATTTCCCATAATTTGAATGTCACCATAGTTTTAAATTTTGACCAATTTATTGAATTGTTTTGCATTGGAATGCCATTTTGTGGTTTTTAAGAGGTTTTTTGTTATATTTATTTGTCAATATTGAATCTGTGTCCCAACGCTGTATTTTAGCTGATGTGAATAATCTTAATGTTTTGGAAAAAAATCGAACGACTTGAAACATTTTCGCGTAGATATTAAATAAGAACGGCATTTTTTATCTGCTCATAAATTAGTTTGGAATATCAGAACTTCCCAATTGTGATTTTTTAATCCATACCCTTAGGTTGGAGACTATCTACAATGTGATTAAAGTAAAGCAAACTCATAATTTGAACCGCATTGTTTACCTGTTTCTTTATTTATTTTGTCAAATATTAGCTGTTTATGGCAGCGCGTTCCATCAAATATCTATATTTGGCAAAAAAAATCAATTTATCTTATTTTGATATTGCCAAGTTAAATTTTGCTTTAAAAACAGTCATTTTACTCTTTTACTAATGTTTGTACAGTACAGTTAATGATAAAACTGCAATATTCTTACCTGGAAGTTGTAGAAATCGGGCTTTCCTTGAAGTTCCCTGTTTAAAATCTGCAAAAGTTAGGCATATGAATCGATGAATTTAAGATAAATCTCAAAAAAAGAAACACAATTTGACAGATGGATTTTAGACTAAATGCATAAAGATAACTCTGCGATGTTTTTGTGGGAGAGATTGATAGAGTATTAAAACATTCCGCAAGTGTTATATATTTAGGTTGGGAGGGCGCAAATAAACCATAACAACGTGGGATGTCATGGTCAGACCGCGACAAACTTCTTTTTAATTTTTCCGTGTGCCCGAGCATAGTTGGTAGTGAAAGCCATTAGCAGTGGCTACGTGACATACAGCTAGGGTTGCACAATTTCTGAAATTTCCATGGGAGGAATTTCACTATTGGTAATTTTTGTCATAGGATGGGAATTAAGAGGAAAATTCCGATAAATGTTATGTTGATAAAGACCAATATGGCTTTTCTGTATTATCGCTGAGGCCTGACCTGATATTTTAAATCAAAGTATACATCATGACCATACGATATTTTCTTGCACAGTAGTTCTAAAAATGAAAACAAAGTACTCACTGATAAGCGATGAAGTAGCACAAAGTTAGAAATTAGACCGAAACACTTCCGGAGATGATTTGTCATTTGCCTGTTAACTTGTGATTAGGACTGAACAAAACTTGAATCACTTGGAATTCTATTCGGAATCGTATATTTTCTTTGAATCCGATCGAATCTCAACTTCTGCATAAATAATAGATATACCATTTTTACTATTACAAGTTGCCTCTATTATGAAATTCCCATTATTTATAGTTATGAATTACTGATATTAACATAAAGAATTGCGAAGACTGTACCTTTAATTCACACTACATGCCAAAGTGGGAAAAGTTACATATTTGAACGACAGAATGCAATCGATTTTGTTCAACATTATAAAATTTTGATTTCATTTTTCCATTGAAAATGAATATCCATTTCATTTAAGAAGTTTTTGTTCCTATGGATGTATGCAAAGACCACAAAGTCTTACTACAATATGCAGGCAATAAAATCTATAAATATAATTCAAAACATTTATCTGTTTTGCCAAAAATAGAATTTTTTGAGAAAAATCCAAGAATGTCTTATTTGTCTTAACAGATTTGAGATAGCATATTTTTCCAAGAGTTTTAAAGTTACAATTTTTGTAACTTCAATATTCACAGAATATGCTATAACTCCCAACCGGATTTACATTGAATTGTTCTTAATGTCCGCCAGTTTATAACAAACAGCAAACACTGTAGGAATATTTACGTCAAGGAACTCCAACAAAATTGAAACATTTCGATTAATTTAAGAATTAGATTATGCTAATCCAACTATTTTTAAGTTTACTCTGAAAACTTTCCCGAATTTTTGAAGATTTTTCCGCGTCTTACCACAGCATCCAGATAATTAGAATCCACATATATATTATCGAAGTTTAATGGTTTCTACAGTGATTGTTCTTATCGACAAAGACTCTTAATCATACTCTTCGAGAAAAATGGTTAGATTTTTGGCCGCTCTGTTTGTCTTAGTTTATTTTAGATAGACTACTTTTCAGAATGTAAAAGCGACCTATACTTTTGTTGCAATCTCTACATTAAGAAAGGTAAGTATCAAAACACTTTACTTCCAGTTTTCTACTGTTCTTCAAGTAGTTAGTACATAAATATAGCTCCAAAAATTATCCTGGTTTGCTGAAAACGCAAATGTCTGATTAAACTACTGAGTTTTGAGAAACAAATAGAAAAAATGGCTAAATTTTTAATTTTTTTTTTCTTTTTTCCAAATAGGATATGTAAATTCAACTATTTACAACGTTAAGTCTTAAAATTTCCAAAATTTCTTGGATTTTTAAAAATCAAACTACTATTGGCAGACAATAAAATTCAGTTAACATAGGTCCAAAAATTATTCTGGTTTACCAAAAAGTAAATTTCTAAAGAAATATACAATCGTTCTGTTTGTCGTAATACATTTGAGATATTGTATGTGTTCATGATTCAAAATATACAATAGTTTTCTATTGCATATCTTCAAACAAAAACTGAAACCTTAGTATTATACTAATTTGTCTTTAATATACTAGTGTGAAGCAGAAAAAATTAGATACGTTAGCGAACGGTCGATCGATCGAATTTTAAGGAACAGAAAACGAAAAAATCTATAAATTATTATTCGAATAGGATATGCTAATCAGACTATTTTCAAGGTTAAAGTTTAAAACATACCAAAATTTACAGGATTTTCAACAATTATACCACAAATGGAAGGCAATGAAAATCTATAATTATAATGCCAAAAATGTATCTGGTTTGCCAAAAAAAGCAAATTTCTGAAAAAAATTTACAATCGTTCTGTTTGTGCGTGATACAATTGAGATATTGAATTCTTAGAAACAGAAATTAGGGAAAATCTCCAAATTTTTAATTTTTATTAAAATAGGATATGCTAAAGAGATTATTTATAAGTTAACGTCTAAAATCTACCAAAATATTGAGGTTTTTCAATAATCATACAACCATTGGCAGACAATAAAAATAGGCTCTAAAATTATTCTGATTTGCCGATAAATAGCCGAACAGACTATTCGCGAGGTAAAGTCTAAAATCTACCAACATTTCCAGGATTTACCACAATTGGCGGGCAATAAAAATCTATAAATAAAAGCAAATTTCTGAAAAAATTTCAATAGTTCTGTTTGTCTGTGATACATTTGAGATAGTGTGTTTGATCAGTATTCAAAGCAGCCAATATTCTTGACTATCTTTGAATAAAAACTGCACATCTTCGAATTCAAAAGCTTAAGTATTAAGCTATTTTGTATTCCATGCACTTGCGTGAAGCAGAAATAAAAAAAGATATTTCAGCGAACGGTCGGCCCATTGAATTTTAAGAAACAGATATTTAAAAAATCTCTAAATTTTTAATTTTATTCAAATAGGATATGGTAACCAGACTGTTTACAACGTTAATTCTAAAACATAGAAAAATTTTCAACAATCAAACTACTGTTGACAGACAATAAAAATCCATAAATAAAGCTCCAAAAATTATTCTGGTTTGCCAAAAACGCATAAATTCACAATTAGTCTGTTTGTCGTTGTCAAATTAGGAAACTCAAACATCCAATTATTTTGCTATCAACTTTCTAATGAGTAGCCGAAAAAAAAAAGAAAACTGTGAACTGTATATTTTATTTTAAAGAGCAGAAATCGAATAAAAATATTAAAAAAATTATACAATGGGATATGCTATTAGGTTTCTACTATAACCCGTCAAAATTTTCAAGATAGATTTCAGCAATCATACCACAATTAGCACTAAAATTAAATTCATAAATACAATTTTATGCATTTATCTCTTCTTCCAACAACATTGCAGAAATGTTCTCAAAAAATCTTCAAAGCTCAACTTTCAAAATGTTACAAATTCGCCGTTCAAGAGTAAGATGACTATTTCCCATAATTTGAATGTCACCATAGTTTTAAATTTTTGACCAATTTATTGAATTGTTTTGCATTGGAATGCCATTTTGTGGTTTTTAAGAGGTTTTTTGTTATATTTATTTGTCAATATTGAATCTGTGTCCCAGCGCTGTATTTTAGTTAGTGTGAATAATCTTAATGTTTTGGAAAAAAATCGAACGACTTGAAACATTTTCGCGTAGAAATTAAATAAGAACGGCATTTTTTATCTGCTCATAAATTAGTTTGGAATATCAGAACTTCCCAATTGTGATTTTTTAATCCATACCCTTAGGTTGGAGACTATCTACAATGTGATTAAAGTAAAGCAAACTCATAATTTGAACCGCATTGTTTACCTGTTTCTTTATTTATTTTGTCAAATATTAGCTGTTTATGGCAGCGCGTTCCATCAAATATCTATATATTTGGCAAAAAAAATCAATTTATCTTATTTTGATATTGCCAAGTTAAATTTTGCTTTAAAAACAGTCATTTTACTGCTTTTACTAATGTTTGTACAGTACAGTTAATGATAAAACTGCAATATTCTTACCTGGAAGTTGTAGAAATCGGGCTTTCCTTGAAGTTCCCTGTTTAAAATCTGCAAAAGTTAGGTATATGAATCGATGAATTTAAGATAAATCTCAAAAAAAGAAACACAATTTGACAGATGGATTTTAGACTAAATGCATAAAGATAACTCTGCGATGTTTTTGTGGGAGAGATTGATAGAGTATTAAAACATTCCGCAAGTGTTATATATTTAGGTTGGGAGGGCGCGAATAAACCATAACAACGTGGGATGTCATGGTCAGACCGCGACAAACTTCTTTTTAATTTTTCCGTGTGCCCGAGCATAGTTGGTAGTGAAAGCCATTAGCAGTGGCTACGTGACATACAGCTAGGGTTGCACAATTTTCTGAAATTTCCATGGGAGGAATTTCACTATTGGTAATTTTGTCATAGGATGGGAATTAAGAGGAAAATTCCGATAAATGTTATGTTGATAAAGACCAATATGGCTTTTCTGTATTATCGCTGAGGCCTGACCTGATATTTTAAATCAAAGTATACATCATGACCATACGATATTTTCTTGCACAGTAGTTCTAAAAATGAAAACAAAGTACTCACTGATAAGCGATGAAGTAGCACAAAGTTAGAAATTAGACCGAAACACTTCCGGAGATGATTTGTCATTTGCCTGTTAACTTGTGATTAGGACTGAACAAAACTTGAATCACTTGGAATTCTATTCGGAATCGTATATTTTCTTTGAATCCGATCGAATCTCAACTTCTGCATAAATAATAGATATACCATTTTTACTATTACAAGTTGCCTCTATTATGAAATTCCCCATTATTTATAGTTATGAATTACTGATATTAACATAAAGAATCGCGAAAAGACTGTACCTTTAATTCACACTACATGCCAAAGTGGGAAAAGTTACATATTTGAACGACAGAATGCAATCGATTTTGTTCAACATTATAAAATTTTGATTTCATTTTTCCATTGAAAATGAATATCCATTTCATTTAATAAGTTTTTGTTCCTATGGATGCATGATTAATTTGAAAAATTTATTCTTCTTATCAATTCAAATCATCGAATCAAATTGCCCATCCCTAAGTGTGAGAAATTTATCGGGGACTTCAAGGTTCAAGATTGGTTCAAACTATTCATAGTTTGAAACCAATTGATGTTTAATTATGAGATTTAATTATATAAGGAGGTAACATACAAAGATGGTTTAAAATAGCTTTTATGGTGATTTCAATCTAAAAAGCAGTTATACAATATATTTCCGGGCTCCTGAAAATTACCGGAAATTTTCCATCCCTAGTTATAGCTATCCGTGTGGTGCTTTGCTGAAGGATATACACCGTGGTGGATAGACCAAGCCTCGAACTAGCCCGATTTTTCGAAATACTACGATCACGCTTTACGGGTTAAACCACCAAACCGAGCTGCCCCAAACCGTAATCTGGCCAGTGAACAATAATTTTAAACAAAATTTCAAGTTTATTGACAATTAAGGTCCCCTCTCCAACCACCCGTCTTTCGCCAGTGGATCTATTTACTATGGAACGGTGCTTGACCAATTTAAGTTTTTCCCTACATATTCCACCATACTTTACCTCCTAAATTATAACACTTGTCTTCAATTACACCATTTTCTGCTTATTTCGTTTCACATAGCGGGGCACAAAAAGTCTTCGGTTAATCGCCGATTCGCGTCTATTGCCTGACGTCGTCAATCCACTGCAGTCTTTTCTGTAAATGAGATGAATTTGGAAAATATACTACCTTGAGACTTGGCACTTCTTCACCTTCGTCAATGAATTGCAAGTGGATTATTGTGATAGGAAAAGGGTTAGGGAGTGCTTTATATCAAGATGGACATGGCCTAGTCCTAAATAAAGACACACCGATTACCAGCCATTATGACGATACCGACACTCAAAAACGAGCCGATACCCATACTATACACAAACGCGGTGCTAAGATAGGATTTTAAAGATAAAAGATTCACTGGTTCAAAGATAAAAATATTTTTTGAAAAATTGAATATGACATATGTTATCATAGTCATATTTGCCAAAAAGTAGGGGATTGTGCTATATCGGAATGTCATTTTACTTTGCAATTTTTTTTTTGGGTTTTGGTCAACTTTTGATCATTACCGTGTCACAACAATGCCCGTAGTCATGTTGGCGCAAATTGCAATGTTTCTGAAAAAATGTTGAACAATTTAAAAATATTATCAGAAAGAAAAACAAACTGAAAAAGTTTCTATTGACAAAAATTGTATATATGAAAAAAAAAAGATTGTTAACTTGCTCGGATAGCTTTCTCGGATGTTAATGCTGTGCTTCCAATTTTTTTTTTCAGATACAATTGTTAATTTGAAATATTAGCTTGAAGTGCGCGCAATTTTACAGTCGAGTTAACTATACTAAATATGAAACTTATTTCCTTCTCAAATCAGGGAGAGGTTTTTTTTTATAAAAATAACAACAGCAATTTGCATTCCCAAGTAAACAATTTGCCACTCGTTTCTACTAGGGCTGGGCAATTCGATTCGTTGATTAGAATGATTCGAAGCACAATTTAATCGAATGAATCATGGATTGTTCATAGGAACAAAAACATGCTAAATATACTAGAATTGTTATTTTAAATGACAAAATACTGTCGTTTTTGGTCAAATTTGACCAACATCGATAGCATTCTGCCGTTAAAATATGAAAATTGTTGCACTTAGACAATGTAGTGTGAGTTAAAAAAAACACTATAATTTCTTGACAACCATTAGGGATACAAGTTGTAGAAATTTAAATGGGATGTTTGCTATTTACATCAAATTAGTGATTCGATCCGATTCGAAAAACTTATTGGAATCAGATGCGAATTTCGAATGATTCGGATTTTTCCAGCCCTAGTTTCCGCTATTCAACAACTGAAAAAGTTTATCTTTTGTGTATCTGGCACATACAGAAAATAATAGCGGCATCAGCCATTTTCAGGCCGATAGCATATCGATGCTTTAAAAATACCCGATAAATGTCTCGGGTTCGAGCCCAGGCGAGTCCGGCTGGCTTATTAATGCCAACCACTCAAACCAGGCTGTAATTACTTGGGTAGGCTAAGCCGAACAGGAAAAGATCGTATCTTTCCAGTAATTGTAACACTGTCCGTCTATAAGTGGCCGCTGTTACAGGGCCTTGGAAAGGGTGATCCACTCTAAAAAGTGACTATAAATGAAAATGAAAAAAAATAAAAATATCTAAATTATACCTTTTGTCAAGAAGTTTTGAATTTCTCCTGTTTATCTAAGTGGAAATCAGCCACGGCCATCACCTCTGTAATGCTTTTAGTCCGAAAAACCGTGAAGAGGCAAAAACTTATTACGGCACTAACTACATTCCCAATACTGACGCTGCCTTTAGCGTTGCGCAAGAACCCACTTGAAACAAACATTGAGACAGATATTTTCAAGCAGCTAACTGAAACTACAGCGTCAACACATTCACTCAAAACAAAACTTACACGCTGTGGAGTGGGCTCAGAAAGAGTAATCTCGACCCTACCGAATAGGCAATCAGAGATGTAAACAGCGTGGATGACTTTAAGACGTAAACAGTATTAAAAAACACGCAAAACTATCTAAAAAACATTATAAAGATCAATCACCAGTATTTTTAACAAAAATAACTCAACAACTACTAAGGCACCGATACCGCATTCTGTGCCGATACTAATGCTCCAAAATGAGCTATCACTGATACAGCTTTTTTTTTGAAAATCACTGTAAAACTGGAAGCACTAAACAGGAGTAAAACTAACAGTCAGTCACCTAATCACAAGGACCTACAACAAGACATAGTACCAGCAACTACACTCTAAGCGGCAAAAATCCGAAAAAAAATGAACTGCTATAACAAGACGCGGTGAGTAGTATCTGCCCTGCGCGATGTTAAAATCATCTGACACTGACATCTGACAGGACTAAAAATTCGCGATACATGCCGATACCCGATCAGATCATGCCGTGCTATGCTCAAATAACATGTAAGTACGGACTATGCGATAGTCCTAACATCTCCTACGCTTCGTAGGAGAAGACTTAAAGGAACCAAAAAATGGTAGATCGCCCAAGGAAGATACCACCCGCAGCACTTAAATATAGCGGTTTAGGGCCCAATTGATGCTTTGCGCCAAGAGTGCAGTTAATGGTACTACATATTGTATTAACTCTTTGCCATTTGGGCGGCCGTTAATAAGTCCCCTTGAAGCACTGCTTCTGGCCTTGCTAAAAGTGAACTCAAAAAAATAGAATAAAAAATTTTAAGATTACTTTTCTCTGTTTTCTTGAAAACGGAGTCATAGCACTGTTTTTCATTGAAGTAGAAAACTTGACAAAAAACATGTATGACATTTTTTGTAGTATTTTATTTTTATCGCCACTTATTTTAGTGGATTACGCTGAACAAGGCATTTGCGGCTACCTGAAGACTAATACTTACACTTAGCCACTTATGGACAAAAGGGTTGATTCTGACTATTTTGGTTAATGGGTGAAATGCAAACACTTTGATTCTCCGACGTTTCAAAGGCCTATTCTCAATGAATAGACATTCAAAATGTCGTACAATTACATATATATCCCATAGAAACATGTTTGTCTACCTGGTGGCAACCACTCTGTAATGAATCTGTATTTTTTTTCGTCTTAAAAAAAAAAAAAGTAAAAGTCGCATTTATTTTCATTTTGGTCGGTATTTCATCACCAGTATTTAATAATGAAACGGGGTGGTAATTGGCCATATTGTTTTTTTTTTTTCGTCATTTTGGAAATCCTATATTCGGACAAACGATTTTTGTCCAAATTTACATGTTTCAAACAAGGTGTTTAACTTTATATGAAAATATCGTATAATTTTTTCTACTTTCACTCCGAAATTGATAAATTTTTCTCTCAAGCTGAAAGAAAATTTTGCTTGATTTCGGCGCGCAAGTAACTCATTTTTTCATGTCGATATTAAAATTTGTCACAGCTTGAGTATCTGCGTTCTTTCTTCGCAGAAACTGAAGTATAATCAAATGGTAAAAGAATTGATATTTTTATAGTAAATTACTCCAATAAATGACAAAATGCGTCCATATTTCAAATTATCCGAATATTTAGTCTAAATTGTCTCAAACTGACCGAAAGAACCAGGCAACTCTATTTGCATATTTGTAGAACGTTGGCCTAGTTTGTGGATGTGTGGCGCATGACACCAGATGAAATGGAATAAGTTCCGGTGCATCGGCCGTACAAAACATCATTGATTTTGCGAATGGATAAGGATTCGAATTGAAAAAAACATGAACAGAAATCCCATACGATTGAGTATTCTGAAAAAATCTTCAGAATCACAGATAAATGCAGTCGCAACCAGGAGATATATTCGAATTGAGTTTGGCAATCATTCTAGAGATAGAGACCGAAATTACTGACATGTTTACAATTGTTTGAACATATTCTAACTTCTGCAGACAAAATCAATGTTCAATGAATCTGGGAATGACGAGAATTTATACTCTTTTTTATTTATTAAAAAGCCTGGTGTCATTAAATTGAGATATCCTTTAACAATCGACACTTCGCAATGTAAAAATGAATTTTACGTCGGAATTTTTCTTTCGCCAACATATCGACTATGGAACTTCTTACTTTCAAGATATCATACAGATAGATTTCATTTCAGTCTACTTGTGAGCATATTATTCCGTTTTCAATCACACATCAAAAAGCTTCAGTGATGCATTGATATATATTGTTTGCCAACAATAATTAAGCGAGGGAGCATGGAACATGTTTTTAAGAAAAAGATATAGCCAAAGAATCCTCTATATAATTTCTCTATAGAAAGAAAATTGTCTGAACAGCTCGAAATTTTTTTATCCCAAATTATTTACCAAGTATTGTTTGCTGACGTACTTTCTATTGTAATATACCGCTAGTTGGTTACTTTTAATGCTACTTAACTCCGTCCTTGTTTGAAAAAATACAATGGAAACGTTTGGTAGGAAAATAAAAATTAATGTTTAAAGTTAATAATTAATGCAACTTATATTTAAGGTTTTCTGCGCCCAGGGCTGACTTGTTCAAGTAATTCATTCAGCCAAACATTTTCTGAATCATCATGGACTGCAAAAAGATGTATCATGATACTGGATGAATAGTAAATAATTTGATATTCGAAATCCATTCCTAGAATTAAAAATGGTTATTGTTTTTCACCATATTGTTTATAGCCACTCATTTTTTGGATTGAATCAACCTAAACACCGGTGACTACTTCGAGACAAACGAGGTTAGTATAGTTAGAAATATATTATCAACCCTGTTTGGCCGACTCTACCCAAGGTGTTACACCCTTGGTTGAAGGTTGGACAAGGAAGAAGTAGAATCGAATCGGTGCTATTTGTCAGTGATTCATACTTCACAAACTAACTGAGTTTAATTGAGTAGTTCGAATGATATTCCGAAATAAATATACAATTACTACAAATGACCGGTAAATTTATTGGAATTTTTCAGAGTGTAGGTATCTCAGGTTTAGTAAATATTAGCATGACAATAAAAATAAAAAACAAATTAAATTTGTGAAATATTTTGGAATAGTTTTTTAAAAAAAAAAGGAAACTGAGAATAAATCACAATACTGAAAATTCCGAAATGCGACTTCATTTTTTAATTTCTTGAAATTTTATATATAAAAAACTTTATATCACACATTAAAAAATGCTTCCTCTTCTAATCTGCCAAAATTTATATTAAAATCTATATTTGTATGATTTGAAACTCTATCATTACCCATGGTAACAAGAAATATTTTCATTTTGGCTGGGCAATTTGATATGATGAGGCTAACCGTTCCGAAGCACAGATTATTCGGTTGATCGTGAATCGACCACAGGCTCATATACTTCTCAATTGACGAAAAATTATCATATTTCACCGAATAAATTCTTGGCAATTTGTTTGTGTCCTGATGGATGAAGTGTGAATTGATGACCCTTAATTGAATTTGTGTGGAATTCTCGATTTGATCCGATTCAAAAAAAAAAAAAACCCTTGAACAAAATTCATATTTAATATGATTCGGTTTTGCCCAGCTTTGATTGTCAATACCAGGAAATGAGTGATCAGGGAGCCAGTGATAAATCGCGCAGCCGAGGTGCGGTCCATCTGTGGTTCATTCTTGACAAATTGAAATTTCTATCGAACTTTTATAGAATTCCCTCAACATTCAGGCATCTAAATTGTAATAAATTTATAGTAGAACGGATATATATATATATATATATATATATATATATATTAGATGATTCATATACTAGACTAGGCATATAGTGGTTACAGAGAGGAAATACACTTTCAAAATTTGGCAAAACACATTCAAACATCCTACTTTTCTTTGCTGAGAGTCATGTCCGTTGCCATTTTCTTCTTACTTTTCTTTGCCAGCTCTGTATATTTTTCAGTCAATTCATTGTTTTTTTTTTTTTTTGATCTGTCAAAAACGTAACATAAACGATTTCAATATATATGTTGTTGGGTCCTAAATAGTGCGCCATGATGCATCTTTGATATTTTTATATTGTCTGATAAACTTTTGAGTTTGAATATGACTGATGTATGGTGCCGCCAATCGATAACAGACGTCTTAGCCTTACTTGACTGTATGACGTAAAAAATGTCCAATTGATTATCATGGTTAAGCGTAAGAAATCATTTCTGATACAAATCATAGCAGTTTGCTGTGATATAAATATTAATTGATTTGTTTCCGGCGCTGCTTTCGACTTGTTGGAGTTGAATTCTAATTCAATGAAAAAACATATTAGTCTTACATACATAGTACCTCACAACCGGTTGGAGACAAAGCAAGCGCAACATCGATGAATAATTCATGAATATATTTGGCGGGTGTGATAAAATAAATTCTTAAGAGAACATTTTTGTGAATAGATAGAAACCGCTGAAAGGATAATGCCAGTTTGAAATTTGATCTTGTAAATTTCACTTGTCATTTTAAAAGGCTTACTGACTTTTCGCGCCAATCAGTAAAAAATGAGACATCGTCCGGCTCAATGGCCTAGCGGTTATCATGTTTGAGATTAGTTGGAGATTTAGAGTTTGAGGTGTCGGCGAGTCTGTTTCGGTAATCGCCAATCCACCCAACTCTCAACCCCAGGTTGCAGCAAGTTTGGTATGAGCAAATTCTCAATAGAAAAATATTGTTTTATTCACTGCATGTCGTTATAACAAGAGAAAATAACTTACGCTGTATCGCACAATAGGTTAAATTATTGTCCTATGAAAGTTAAATTACTTGATGACGCAGACAAAAATTATGAAAAATCAGCCCAATTAAGGTTTATTGAATTATTGTTCTTGATGCGTCAAGGAGCGATCCATCAGTGACTCCTACTTGATAAAAAAAAAATAAAATTGGTGATATCAATTTTTAAAGAAATGCATAAATCGCTAACTTTTTTGTCGAATAATTTTCGTCATTCGTCTATCTGACATCATAATTATTCACAGAAATGAGTATTTGAATCATCGAGCGTAATCGAAAGTGTAAACGAATTGGTTTGAATTCCGACCCCAAAAGTTCCTAAGGTTATCTCACCGACACGCCACATCTCTTACCGCTCTTGCCGGTGTTATTGCGTCATCAGAGAGTTTTTCTGTTGTCAATAAAATGATTACATCTCTGACAAATGGACGATTCCCAGCTGATGGTAACACATTGTCTTTAGCAACGGTGAATGATCTTCCTGTATTCCTCCTGCGCAACACAAATTTAAATCCAATTTAATTTTTTTATTAGTAAATCACTTCGGGAAAACGTGGTGTTTCAAATTATGAGGAGAAACATGAAATCACATTTTTATAATCTAACTTTCGCGTCGAAGGCATGTGTAAAATTTTTGGACTTTTTATCACGGAAATTCATTTTTCAACATTTGTTGGTATGAAATCTTGTGCCTTCAACTCTCCCACAAGATAATAAATGATATACGACATAATGCAACAATTATTTTTTTACCAGCAAATGTCGAAAACAGCCCAAAAGGTTTAGTTTAATAAACCTCAACGATGGTAAAACTATTACCCAATTCTTCGTTTTATTTCAGTCGCTTCTTACGATACGCAGAAGATTTCTTATACTTTCAGTGAATGAACCTCGAAATGACAACAATCGACTGGGGAGCAATGAGTTCGTGGTTTGGGATTGATACTAATTTACACCATGTAACAAATGTACAGTCAATTTTCTGGATAATATGAGCTGTTGATTGACCGTAACTCGACGGTGCGTTTCATCAAATGTCTCATTGACCAAAAAAATCATTTTTGGGTCTCATTTCATTGTCACCAAGTAAAAATACTGTCAAAAATTCCCATTTTTCTACCCTTTTGTTGCAATGTAACTTACTGGATCTACCATATGGCAGCCTATGAAAATAATTTAACAGTTTATCCGTCGCATTGGAATATTCAAATTTAATCTTATTTCTCATATCAATGAACCGATTGTAACGAAAAGAAACAAAATTAATCTGAGCCCTTGAAACTGAGAGAGAAAGAACCTGAAATCAAATGTAGTTGAGATTAAAATTTCAGTACACTGCGACAAAATTATAGTAAATTTACCCGTTATTTGCAGTAATTGTGTATTCACACAAATTGAAATTCATTTGTAGATGAGATTTATGCCAATTATGGATACTCTTGGTGGATCGTGACTCGGTTGACGCGTTACTCTGCCTACCTATAATCCAGCCTTCGTCAGCCTATATGCAAGACCGTAATTAACGAACGGCCAGACAGGTTTTAAAAGCAACTGCAAAATGTTGTAGCAGCAGTACGTGGGAAATATCCAAAAGGGGTGAACCACTATAATATTGTGCAACGATTGTCCCCACTAGTGGTGAAAATAGAGTTTCGTATTTTATTTCAATATCACAGAATTCAATTACTCGCAAGGAACAAACATTTTTACTTATTTTGACAAAGTCCAGTACCATGTAACTGTGCAAACGATTTAGCTAATTTGCAATAACTCCCTAATGATTTATCGTCCGTTATTCAGC
Organism: Styela plicata; assembly: GCA_963675895.2. Classification (NCBI taxonomy): domain Eukaryota; kingdom Metazoa; phylum Chordata; class Ascidiacea; order Stolidobranchia; family Styelidae; genus Styela; species Styela plicata. Next base: position 21,504,537 of record OZ023150.1, read on the forward strand.
AACTTACTTGATTATTCTTCAACAATGCAAATAGAAAACCACTTTTTAATTAGTTGAAGTCGTTTATTCAACTTTTCATTACGTATAAAGCACAATAAGAGCAATTTTTGATAATGCAAATCATAGCTGAAAGTATGTTCGGATGGAATCTTAGTTGTCAATTCATATTATGAAGATGTGGAATTTTCTCGATTTTTATCATAAAGAGATAATGGGCCGCATGCAAAAAAAAATGGCCAAATTTATGTGATATACAAGGGCAAAACTGCCTAAAATTTAGAGAGGAGGCGCAAAATTTTTCAATTTTCCTATGAAGAGGGAGGGGATGGGGGCATTAAACATTTTCAGTAGAATTCTGTAAACCAGAAGCATTTTATTGAAAATTTGCTTTTGGCAAGGCGGAAAGAAGCAAAATTTTACGCTCATGTAACGCGAATGATTCAGC